>MU602803.1:32823-48884 GCA_025201865.1 Ramicandelaber brevisporus | reverse complement strand
GGTGTGCGACGAGGCCGCGCCTGTGCTGTCGGCCATCATGCGAGAGCTGGAGGACAGGCACGGCGACACGAGCCGGCTGTTCTCATCGCAGCTGTCCGCCGACGCTCTCTATTCGCGAGTGTGCGCCGTCGTCCGCCAGACCGAGCAGAACATCAACTCGACGCTGCAGGACGTGCTCAGCGCCAGCGCATCCACCGAGATCCGCGAGTTCAACGGCCGCATCGTCGCCGAGGCCGACCGGAGAGCACTGCCTCGTCCCACCACATGCCACACCCTGTCGATGCTCGTTGAGGCCACGACAGCCACTCACAAATTTAGATTACACTAACTGCATCTACTATGGTTTCTTGTCAACAAGTAATTAAAAGGAGAAAATATGGATATGTAAAGCAAGATTAAGTTAGCAAAAGTTGTGAGCTGTGTTAATGTGTGATATCCCCAAATGCGCAAGATTAAGTTAGCAAAAGTTGTGAGCTGTGTTAATGTGTGATATCCCCAAATGCAATGTCACCGAGTTGGTCCGTTAAATGACACGTTTGGATTTATTCCATTGCTTGCCAGCTGTTGCTTATACTGATTGATTTGGGCCTCCAATCTTTGATTAGTTAATCTCAGTTCATTATTCTCCTTCTTAATTTGCATTTGATATTGAACCTTCTGTTTAGTATTTTGATGAGAAGTTGCCTGTTCAACCTCCATCCGTAATTGTCTGTTATCTTTACTCAATATCTCGTTTTCTTTAACCAAATCTGCAATCTGTGCCTTCAAACGTGCAACTGCGTTAGGCGAGGCCATTCCACTCGCTGGATCAATCATTGAGAGTCTATTTTGACCATTGGAGTCTGATTTTACAGGTGTTGATAATGGAGTTGATTCACTCTGTGAGGTTATTTTGTTTCCATTGGCATTAATTATGTTATGATCATTCATGTGCTGAGACAGATTCTCAATCTGCGACATTAAAGTATTGTTGTCATCCTGAGCCATTTCCAATTGGAATTCCATTCGTCTCAGGTTTCCTTTAATTTCGCTCATTTCTTCCTCAATTTTCTTCTTTTCATTTTCTACTGCGATTATCTTTATATTCAACTGCTCAATCTGTGTTGTTCTTTCGTTAGCTTCATTATCTGCCACTTGTCCAGCTTCCAACTGCTGCTTTTGCAATGAGTTCAACTCAATTCTAGTTTCAGCCAGTGTATTTTCACTCGCCTTCAAATTCTTTTCCAACTGCTCAACATTATCCGTGGCAATGGCCAAATCGCGCGTGGCTTCTGCAGCTTTTCTTTTAGCCTCAGTTAACTCTGATTCATAATTAGACACGGATTGATCTAGTCTATTTAGTTTCTCACGCAGCATTGTAGCCTCATGTTGATGTTCACTAACTGCATTCTCATAGGCACGCGTTGTTGAATCCACCACTAGTCTCAGTTCATCCAACTCAGCTTCTTTTCTTTGTTCTAACAATTTCAATTCCTCTTCCAATAATACTATTTTATTCAATGCATTTTCCTTTTCCTCGTTAACCAAGTTATTATTTGAGTGCTGCTGAGTGGCCAACTCTCTCCTAACAATTGCCAAATCAATATAGTCTAGCATAAATGATTGCAATATTTTCAAGATTGGCGATGCTTCAGTTTCAGGCAATTTATCCATTGAAGCGGCATGCTCCAGCAATGACTCCTCTTCAATTGAACCTGTTTTGTACGTGGCCATCACCCGTGAAAACTCAGTCACCACTTCTGAGTACTGCTGCCATTCACCCAGTCTAACTAGAATTCTCTCCATTCTTTGCTTCAGTCCTTGAATCTCCCTGTTGGCTCCATCCAGCTGTGTTCTCAGTATTTCACTCTCTGAATTATCTGGAATTAATGGAATTTTGTGAGGAAACAAATGCTTTGATGCAGCTGCTTCAATTGATGACATCTGCATTGCTCCACTGGCATTTACATTGATTGGTGACACCGCTCTCAAATCAATTCTACTGTTTCCATTCTCTAGCATTAGATCATTAT
The DNA here is from genome assembly GCA_025201865.1 of Ramicandelaber brevisporus. NCBI lineage: Eukaryota > Fungi > Kickxellomycota > Ramicandelaberales > Ramicandelaberaceae > Ramicandelaber > Ramicandelaber brevisporus. The sequence continues at coordinate 46,872 of MU602803.1, read as the reverse complement.
TGGCAGCAGCGGATGAGGATATTCCCAGTCCAGCTGCACCTGGCAAATCAAGAATAGAAGGGGTTCCTCCATTTTCTGCATCAATATTAGAGTGATCACTCAGCGCCAGTAACTGATCATACAGCATCTGCATGTAGTCACTCATTCCACCACTGCCACCATTGCCATTATTATAATCAGCATCACTATCATCCTCATCAATTTCATCGATGATCTCAATATCTGACGCATCTCCTCCATTATTTCTACGAAGTCTCTTTCTCTGTCTTCTACGTAGTTTATCCAATTCCTCGCGTAGTTGCAAATTCTCCAAGGCAAATCTAGTCACTTCTGGATGATTCTCAATCTGTCGCTGCAACTCCATGATCTCTCGCTTTAATTGCGACATCAGCTGCTGCGTATCTTCTACTGAATTTGCAGTACGCAGTGGAGATGACGATGGCCCGCCAAGCGATGGTGACAGTGCACGATTGGCCGATGCATTGCTTTGCTGAAGGCGACTGAGCTGAGTAATACGCTCTTCACGAAGCTTGATAATCATACGCAATGACTGGATGGTGTTTGAACTACGCTGGTTGCATTCATTCATACGCAACAGTTCTTCACTGAGAACACTCTTCTCTCGACCAGCCTGGCGAAGCTTGCGGGATGCCAACACCAGCATTTCGATAATGCGACGATGCTGCGCAACATCTAGTGTTTCAGATTGTCCGCCACGAGGACCTGTGCCAGGGAAAATGCGAGATGGCGGGCGAGAGCCGGAACCTCCGTCAAAGCCACCACCCCCACCTCCACCTCCACCTTGTCTCACCACCTCGAGCTCATGTCGCAAGCGTCGAATCTCTTCCTGAAGCTGAGTGACATTGCCTTGCAGATTGTGATTGACAACCGCTTTATTCTGGATCATCTTTGCACGAGCCGCAAATCGCAATGTACTCAGAGTCTCCGATGCATTAACCAAGGATGGACTCACATTTGCAATGATGTACGTGACTGAATTGCCACCAAGGGAGTCTCGCAGTAGGAAGGTGAGCTTGCTGTCTCGGTAATGAACATGGCGCTGTCTGCCATTTGATACATCGACCAGTGCATTGATGACACTGCCGAGAGACGACAGAGACTTGTTGATATTGGCAGCCTCCTTGAGACGCATTCCAGTTGTACCGGTGAGCTTTTGCCGCTCAGAACCAGCCAGGTCAACCAGATTGAATCTCGACTCGCAGATATCCGTCATCTCGTCGCGCACCGTGATGGACTGAATGGTCAGCTGGAGAACTGCATGAGAGCGAGACGATTCTCTGTTCATTGCAGTTTCGCTCACATGTCTGTTGTTGGCACCGCGCTCGAACAAGACATATGCATCTCTCGGCGACCCAATTGTCTCCTCCGTAATCCCATCAACAAACACACCCTTCTTGATATCCTCGCGCAATGTCACAGCAGCCATCATGGGATCTAACAGGTCGTAGATGGATTCATTGTAGATTTCCATATATGCTGCGCGGCACAAGAACTTGACTCGGCCGCCACTGTCGTGCTGCGTTTGGCTAATCATTTCAAACAAATACTCCAGGCACCGTGGGATTAATCCACGCAGTTCCCAGTTGCGGCTGCCAGCCTGGTGGAAAGAATCGCCTGGTCCTTGAATAGTGTAGGTCTTACCACTTGATGTCTGGCCATATGCAAAGATGGTGCCGTTGTAGCCCTCAAGACACCTCTCGACAATGGACTTGCCGACAGCCTCAAAGACCTGATCTTGTGTGGTGTCCGGTGTGCCGACATGGTCAAACGTGAAGACATCGGAGCGGGCTGTGCTGACGGTGACGCTGGCTGGCGGAATGACGTTGACGGCAATTGAGTTTGGACCGTGATCGACAGAGCGCTCGTACTCGTTCGGCGGACGTATTCGCAAGTAGACCTGGATCTGATTCGACATTTCTCGCGGTCTATATCGCTGGCTGTCGCTGGAGACGAGATCAGACGATCGAGGGCTTGCTCAGTTGGTAGTAGTGCTAGTAGAACTAGTGGTGGTAGATGCTGCTGCTGTATGTTGTGCGCTGAATGCGAGCTCGTTGTTGATAGTAAATAAAAAAGCCAGTTCCAAGAGAAGCGAGAGAAACGAAAGAGAGAAGCAAGAGAGAGAAGAGGAACGGCAAGGGGCTAACAACAACAGCAGCAGCAAAAAAGTAAACAAACATGACCCACTGAGAGAAGCTACATTCGTATCCATGCGATGCTAGAAAGCGATACAGAATACAGCTGGTTGATCTTCAAAGCGCATTCCAATTGCGACGGCGACTCGTATCGTTGCACAAAGATGAGGATATCTTTAATTTGCCCACATTTGATCAACTATAAACTGGATAGAGAGAATCGGCTAGCACAACTGCCATTCCCCCTTCACACAAACAAGCACTGAGCATTGTCATATTGCACTGTACAAGACTTCTCATATGAGATGTGCGCTTGTTGTAAACGTTCGGGATGAAGGATACATCCGTCCGTTTTTTATCATAGTGGTGATGGCGGTGGTGGTGGTGGTGGGACTGAGACGTCTCTTTTCGCCGCGGTCGAGTCGCGGATTGAACCGGAGGTAGCGACTGACCGCCACTCTTCCTGCACCGTTACCAATTATGTGTCTGTCAACACTGTATAATCTCTCATAAGTTGATACAGGCCAGGAACGAACGGCCATACTGACCTGCGCTGCAGCAACCTGAGGCGCCTGTCAACCGCAAACCAACACACAAGAGACTGCTTTTTCTTGTTAAAGAAAGAAGAAGCAAGAAGTAAGAAGAAAAAAAGACTCCCACGGCGTTTCCTCTTGCACTCCTCTGGGGAACATTCCGATTCTCTGTCTCAACCTCGCACCGCTTCACGTAACAATCTCGCAAAATCTCAAAAGACGACGAACACAAACTTTTGCAACAGGAGGAGGCAGCGAAGAGGAAGCAGATGACTTTCACCATAGCTTCTCCAGCACGAGGCAGGAAAGCCACGTTTGTCGATGGCTACCCTGGTCTCACTCCCGCTGCCATCGTTGGCGACTTACTGTTCAACTATTCGGCTGACAAAGCCATTACTGTCAAGCATCTGGCATTGAGACTATTGGGCAGTTGTAAGCTGCTGTGGAGCGATGCAGACCCATTGGACATGCTGGAAGCCATGATACTTGCTGCAGTAGGGCACCACCAGCCATCAAATTTACCAGCAGCAACAGCAGCAGCGGCGGTGACGGAAAAGACCATCTCGAGGCAGGTCACTCTGGTTGACGAGACGATTACATTCCTCGACGAACAGCAGACTGAAGGGCTACGGATAAGCAGCCATCAGATTCCCTTCCGATTCAATCTGCCGTCCAGGCGACTGCCAGCCACTATGGATTACAACGGCATTGTCATTAGCTATGTACTTTATGCATCTCTCAAGTATGTTGACCATCGTGGTAAGACTGTCACTCGAACAGTCGATGTCCAGATACCGATGAGATCATTCAACATCCCAGCTCCGCGTATTCACCACCACCACCATTCGGCTGAACAAGACGTGTCTCCGGCACTGTCTCAAGCATCGCCAACGCTGCCTAGCATTCCTGTTACTAACGTGGCGACCCGCGCTAACAGCATCAGCCACTCGGCGGCTATAAACTGTAGCAGTCATGGCGGCGGCGTCAGCACCGATAGCTGTGGATGCGACATGATGAGACCACTCCCATTGCCACAACTTTACTCTGATCTGGGGATATCTTGGGAGTGTGGTATCATTCCATCCCATGGCTTCGCAGGTCCCGAGGAACCTTTACAGCTTCGATTGCGTATCCAAGGCATCTCGGCCAGCAATCCCATCGTCTCGATAGTGTTCGCTCTGAAACGACGTTCACAGATTACATGGGTTGGACAGACGAAATCGCCAGTTGAAGAGATTGTGCAAAAGACCAGCATAGAAAGGGACAATCTCAGGTATATTTCTTCGTCGATATCACCAGCAGGCACGCCAGGTGCACCTCCATCTCCAAGCTCTGAGCACAGCATAGCGGCAGCCGAGCGATTGAGCATACCACTAACGACACTGGGATTATTGATGCCTGCGAATCCGGTACCGTCTCTTGAGCACAGCTACGCTCGAGTTTGGTATCATTTAGTGGTTATGATGAAATTTGAGAATAGCGAAGAGGTGCCCGATTTGATGGTCGAGACTCCAGTGACTGTGACAGATGTGAAGGCGCCAGTTAGAGCAAAGATCCATCGAGCGATGTTCGAACACTCGGCAATGGAACTGCAGGCTCAACAGCAGCAACAACAACAATTACAACAACTACACCAATTACACCAATTACAGCAATTACAGCAAGTACAGCAAGCACAGCAATTACAATTTCTCGGGCCGATTCAACAGCTGCATCAACCTATTACATCTCAACAGCAGCAGTTTCTGCAACAACAGCAGCAATTTATGCAACAGCCCTCTGCGCTAACTCAGCCATTGCTGGGTCTTTCGTCCAATGTTTTAAACTTGTAATTATTATCATCTTCTCAAACAATCTAACTTTTGTTCGAATTTCTGTTTTTGTTAACTATTTCACTTAATTTAGTGTGAGATTAATTGGATCGAGGAGGTGTTAAATATAAAAGTGTTAACTTATTATTCTTGGTATGGTTCAAGTACTGATTACAGATGGTTGTACGTAGTGGGTGAATGTGTGAGTAGTAGTAGTAATTAATTGTAATGGAGGTGTGATGAGTGCTCCTTTTATTATTATTGTAGTAATAATCAAGGGCATTACTTTTGGGAAGGGGGAAAGGAATGGGAAGGTTGGATCCAGTCCAAGTGTGAAACAATGTGTTGAGAGGGGGGGCGCACAGTATGGCGGCCTTTTGTAAATGTAGTGTGATGAGTTAGTGTGAAGATTGTGTAATTTTGTGTATAAAGATGATGTGTATGGTACGCGTGAATGAATAAAAAAAAAACAAAGGGGAGGGAGGATATGCAGATGGAAAGGAGGAGAGGGAGTGTATGTATGATAGAATGTTGGTAATGAATGCTGTTTATACACAAAATAGGATGTCGCAGTGAAATAATAAAAAAAAGAACAGGAACAGGAACAGGAACAAAAACGAGGACAAGAACAAGACGAGGATGACAAGACAGATGAAGGTGGTAGGAGAGGCTCATTCCCACTCAAAGGTAGAGTCGGATACAGGCGATGCAGGCATGAAGATGGCATCAGCAGTAACAACAACAGACGGTAGTTGTGCTTCGAATGGCGGAGCGGGGCCATCAGACGGCAATGTCAGCTGCGGCTGATCAGGAGGCAGCAACTGGCTTGCAGAGTTACGAGCTGCGGCAAAATACTTGCCATGGCTGGTGCTTGTCGAAATGTGATCAAATCTGCCGCCAGTTCCACTGGTATTGTTCGTTGAGCTGTAGCCGCCAAGAGACAGTGCTGGATATCCATGAGTGGAAGCACTAGATGGGCTGCTGCTGGGCTTGATGGAAAAGTCAAATCCAAATCCATCATCTTCGTCAAGCGGCATCGCCATTGAGGCAACTTCAGTGCTAGTGCTAGTATAATCACGGCTCATCTTGTCGTCATCACACGGAGACGATGCGGCAGATGGTGGTGTCATACCGCGCGCAATAGCAGAGCGCGTCCTTCTTGATTGCTGAGCCTTGCGCTGAGCGGTTTGCCTGGGCTTTGGAGTGAATGATTCATCGGCAACATAGCTTGGAGCAAGCTGCAGACCGTGCTCTCGCAAGATGGATGAAGCCAGCTCTTCAACTTGGCCAGCCTGCATATTCGCTGCAGATGTGAAATGCACCACGTTCTTCAGGTGACCGCTGAGTTTGAAGTGCGCACGAACCCGCTGAGGTGTCGGCAGGACAGTCTTGCAAGCCAAACACACGTGCTGGCGAGCAGCGTTGAAGTAGTAGCCTTCATCCAGACTGAGCTCAGATACAGCACCGCTGGGAGGACGACCGCGGCCACGAGTGCTACTACTACGTGACAGCATGCCGTAAAAGTTGTCAATTGACCCGTCACGAGAGTGGTTGCGGTGGTGGCGCTTGGCAGGCGAGCCAGGACCAGATGAGGTTGTTGAATACTCTTCACTAAGGAAATCCAAATCAGCAGACAGGGAGAATCCAGCCTCGTCATCAAAATGGGTCGGATGAGCACGGCGTTTACGGCAAGTCAAGGCCTCCAAACCAGCATCGTTGTCTCCGTTGTCTTCATTGTCCTCGTCATCGCGATGGGATGCAGACATGTCAATATCACGTAGAGAGATGCCATTGAACCCAGTCATCATAAGGTCATGTGGAGCTGCACTGGGCTCAGGTTCTTCCTTCTTCACATTCAATGACTTGGAGCGCTGCAGTTGTTTCTTGGTTGGGGCAGATTCCGAGCCGGACAATGGACCAAGACCGCTGCTGTTGCGCAGATGCGGTCTGCAGACATGATGCAGCATCACACAAACAGTGAACAGCCGTCTACCAAATATCTGACGCTCCTCGCTGTCATCGGCCATGGCCAGATACTGCACCAGAATGGTGTTAGCAGGCACAATGTACGAGCGCCACTTGATGGTTGATGCAGTGACATGCTTGATACGACCGGATGGCAGCCGGCAAACTGGAGCACACAGTGCATTCTCAGCAAATGGCAAGCGAGACAGAATAGTCTGCTCGTCCATGTCATCATCAACGTCAGAGGGGAGAAGAGATGGCGGAGCACTCTTGCGCGTAGCACTGCTGGAGCTCTTGTTGTATGCGCGCTTCGCTGGCTTTGGAGTGGCCTCATCCTCTTTGGCCTGCTGGGCAGCCAATGCGCGAGCTTGAGCACGCGTCCGAACGGACGACTGCGGTGACTGTTCAGCAAACTCCTTCTTTGGCGATGAAGCCACGGTAGGTGCAGCTGTGGATGCTGCGGTCCTTGCCTGCAACTCGGTCTGAGCCTGCTCGAGAGCCTGTGCTTGGGCTTGGAGCATGATTGCAATCAGTGCGTGGAGAACCAAGATGAGCGCACGAATTGAGATTGAGTTCATTGAGACGTTGATGTTGTCAGCAATCTTGGCAACATCAGAATCAGTGAGCCATTCATACGCAATGCCAGGGTCTTCTTCCTTGTGGCAAATAGCATGTACACCATCTGCTCCAGCAGCACCTTCGCCAGTACTATCGACATCGTCCCCAGCAGTGCCAGCATTACCGCTACCACGAATGTTGTTCTGGGCACGCTCCAGTCGCTGTGCAATGTACTGGCTCATCTGGTTCAGCACTGTGCCAGAAACTCGATCTCTCAGCGCATCACTGAACTGGACGGATTTGTCACTTGGGAATGCAATATCGAGATCCAGCTGCTTGCAAATGACGCTGTTGGAGAGTGGCAACCCACGAATCAATCTTGAGCAAACGCTGCGAAGCGAGTCCAGCACACGGTCAGTCAGCTCCTCAGGAATCTTGCGCAGCACTTCCTTGGGCACACTGGTGTTTGTGATGCCAGTGACAATGCCTGGCTTGACGGCTGGTTCCTGCTCATCCGATTGCTGCTGCATGGAGAGAGAAGTGGTGGCTGGGGCCACTGGAGCAGCTGGAGTGGCTTCCTGCTTACCAACATTGCGAGATTGAGGACATGGCAAGTTGGCAAGTGTCTCTCGAAGATGTGCACGGTGATACGCAGCTGGCAAGCGGAATGGAGCCTCTGCGCACCACAGCAAGTGCGTACCCCAATCACGAACCTGCGCTGCTGCATCTTGTTCCTTGGCTGGTTCGCTTGATATTGCTGCTGTTGCTGCTGTTGTTACTGCTGTTGTTGTTTCTGTTGCTGTTGCTGCCGTTACTGTCACTGCTGGTTCAGACTTGACCTTCACTGCTTTCGCCAATGTTGATGATGATGATGATGATGATACCACAGTTGCTGTTGTTTTGGACTTAGTAGAGGGTATCTCAATGGCAGGGACAGCAATAGATGTAGATGAAGTCTGTTGATGTTGCTGTTGCTTTTGCTGTTGCTGTTGTTGTTGATCTTGAACCTGCTGCAGGACATCGACAGCCTCGGCCATTGCCTCTGATATGTTCATGTCGATATCGTCAACCACCACAATGTCTTCTTGGGCAGCAACCATGGCAGCAACGCTTGCAACGTCCATATACTCGCTTGCACTACAGCAGCTGATCGACTCGAAATCAAAGTCTGCGGCAACGGTTGAGAAATCAGCAGAAGAGAGATCAAAGAGATTCAACCCGCTCGGTAGCAATGGTGCCGAGGCCGATAATGACAGCTCGTGATTTTTGACGTTGATCGAATTGCTGCGACGACTGTTGCTGCTGCTGCTCTGGCTGTTGGGGTTGTCGCACATTCGCATGTTGAAGGAATCGCTCAGCTTGTCAATGGCATCGGCTACAACTTGGGCCATGTCGAGATCCATACCGAGAGACAGCGCGCTGCTCACCGAGTCGTTCAAGGTCAAATCAACCATATCAACAGACGTTGTAGCAGGAAGTGATTGTGTGATGTTGGAGGCTGTCGATACAGGAATCAGCAAAGGAGGCAATAGACTGTGATGTGCTGCTGTTGCTGTTGCTGCTGTTGCTGTTGTTGTTGTTGCTGAAACGTTGCTGGTGCTGTTGCTGTTAATGGAGTCGCTGCCCACGTGGTGGTACGAATCATCGCTGCCGCTGCTTGCAAGATGAAGGGGTTGTGATAACGAGGACATCGCGGTGGTGGCACCATTAATGTTCGACTTCAGGTTCATTGCTGCTGAAGAGACCGTGATGCTGTTGATGGGATTATGAGGAGCATTGAGAGCAACGGCAGAATCAACGCCACTGTATGAGAAGTCAAATTCCAGAACAGCGGGTTCAGAAGCAACACCGGCATCAACACCAGCACCAGCAACTGAGACCGATGATGTTTTGTTGATGTCAATAACACCATCTACAACCGTAGCAATATCATCGTTTGAACAACTGAACGCAGGATGGGAAGGCGAGCCCATAACAGAACAAGGGACAAACAGTGACAGACAGGCAGACAGGCAGACAACCGCTCCGGTGTGGCAGATGAGGCAAAAGGAAGACGGAAGAGACGTGTGTACGAAAAGAAACGCGCAAAGGATATGTGGGTGCGGGGGGTGGGGTGGAGGGGAGGAGGGAGGGACGGGAACAGGCGCGAGCGGTGCGAGCGGTGCGAGTGACTGACTGCTGCGATTGAGTGGGTGGGAGGGGCTTGTGTATGTGTGTACGTGCCAGTGAATGCCAAAGAAGGAGGTCGGTAGCCGAAACAAACACAAGACAGGAGGTTCAGAGGTTGAGATTGGAAACCAGTATGGAGCGATGGCAAGAATGCAAAGCGACAAGGCGGCAAGGCGGCAAAGTGGAAATGGAATGAATGAATGAATGAATGAATGAATGAACGAACGAACGAAAGTCAAAGCAGGGAAACCCGGAGGACGGACGGTAGGTTGGACGGGAGGACGGGGTGGGTGGAATGACGGTTCTTGCGGCTGAACGTGGTGATAGTCGATCCTGCTCGTTGGGGGCAGGCAGGCATGCAACCGAACGCGGTCTGACCTTGTTGGAGGAAAGTTGTTTTCTCCGTGGTTCGCAATTTGTTTGAATTTTTTTGTACGAATCAGCAGGCGACATCCGCCGACTGTGTCACATTGGGGGCTACTGCTCTTCCAGGCTTGTGATAAAATACAGGATCAGCTCCGCCACTTGCTGGATTGTGACGACATTAAAAGATGTTGACGGCGTTCTTTTTTTCGTGAGTTTCAGGGAGTGTGTGTGCGTGTGTGCCGCAGCAGCCCGCTCGATTCACTGGATGGGAGTGAGTTTCTTGCTCTTGTTTGCATCAATGAAAACAAACAAACGAGCACATACACAACCACAAATACAACCACAATCAGTCAGTCAGTCAAACAGTCAATCAGGCAGCTGTAGCAACCAAGCTCTCTTCCTTTCGTTTCCTTTCGTTTCGTTTCGTTTCGTTTCTTTTCACCTCCGTCTTTCTTTTTTCTCCTTTTCTCACTTGATTTGTTGGACTTGTGTTCGAAGCGACGATGAGGATCTTGTGCATTGCTGAAAAGGCTTCAGAGGCCAAGTACTTTGCTGGCGTTCTGGCCGGCAACCAACGTATTCAACGATCTGACGGTCGCGATCGCTATTGTCCAGTGTACGAATTTGACTACTATCTTCAAGAAGTTGGCCAAAGTGTGCGAGTAGCTATGACATCGATGCGAGGACATGCTCTTGAGCTATTGTTTCCCGAAGAATACAATTCATGGTCAGCAGTTGATCCAGTGGAGCTGTTTACAGCGGCGACTAGAGAAGTTGTCATTGACGGGATGAATCAGTGCGTGCAAGGTTTAGAGCAGGAAGCTCGGAGAGCAGATCGAGTGATTATATGGACAGATTGCGATCATGAGGGCGAGTTTATTGGGTACGAAGCAGCCAATATATGCGGAGCAGTAAACAGAAGGCTACGAGTGCCGCCATTGGATTTAGACTCGCAAGCTCACAACTTGGATGCAGGAGATGAAACGGTTAGACGAGCGTGGATATCAATGAGAACAGCAAATGCCATTAACAATGCGATGCAAAGACCTCAGCCAATTGATATGAATAAAGTCAGAGCAGTCGCGGTCAGAAGAGAATTGGATTTGAGAACTGGGTTTGCACTGACTAGATTTCAAACTAGATATTTGCAGAACATCTTCCCACAGTTAAATCAAAAGGTCATCAGCTTTGGAACGTGTCAATTTCCTACAATGGGATTTGTAGTTGACCAATATCTAAAAGTCAAAAGATTTGTGTCTGAGCCGTTTTGGAGCATTGAAATGTCACACAGTAAAGATAATGTAATTGGTAGATTTAATTGGCAGCGTGGTCAGCTGTTTGACGAAATGAGCTGTTTTGTATTATATGAGCTATGTATGGAATCGCCCACTGCCACTGTAATCAATGCTAATGGTAAAAACACAGATAAATGGAAGCCGCTCCCCCTAACCACAGTAGAGTTGCTTAAACTGGCATCCACTCATTTTAAGATGAATTCAGAGAGAACATCTGCTGTGGCTGAATCACTATATAGACAGGGAATTATAAGTTATCCAAGAACAGAAACTGATGAGTTTGAAAGCAGTTTTGACTTTAACTCTTTAATTCAAAAGCAAGTGGACAATCCTCAATGGGGTCAATACGCTCAGAATTTACTACACAATGGAATTAATAGACCGCGTAAAGGAGGCCATAATGATAAAGCGCATCCTCCAATTCATCCAGTTACAGCTGCACCTAATCTAGTCGGAGATGAAAAGAAAATATATGAATTAATTACTCGTCGGTTCCTGGCATGCTGTTCAGAGAATGCAAAAGGTCATAAAACCAATGTAACCGTTGATATAGCTGGAGAAATATTTACAGCATCAGGGCTGATGGTGCTGGCACGCAATTATTTGGATGTGTACCCGTATGAGAAATGGAGTGATGCAACTATTCCAGTGTTTCGACAAGGCGAGCAATTTATTCCAACTGAACTCATCATGAAGCAAGGTAAAACATCAGCTCCAAAACTACTAACAGAAAAGGAATTGATTGCAATTATGCAAAGAAATGGCATTGGAACAGATGCAACCATTCCAGATCATATAAGTAAAGTTCAGGAAAGAGAATATGTCATAATGGACCGAACCCGTCACTTCACCCCATCTACCTTAGGATTAGGACTGGTTGAAGGATTCGATAGTATTGGATTTGAAATGTCACTCTCTAAGCCATATTTAAGACAGCAGCTGGAACAGAATTTGGAGCTAATTCGAAATGGTCAAATCATTCCCAGAATTGTTATTAACGAAGCCATACACAAATACAAGTCAGTCTATCTACGCTCTAAAAGTCAAGCTAGTAAATTGAGCCAGAGTGTTGCTAAATACTTTGGAGTAGAACTACCTCCTTTAATTCAGCAACAATACGGTGATAATGCTGCATTCAGAAGTGGAAATGGAAATGATATCTATGGCAATGGAACAGATGACTATGGAGGCGACCCTGGTGGTGGAAGTGGAGGTGGTGGAGGAATGACAGCCAATGGACTATTTGCAAGTGCAATTATGCCGTGCTTCAAGTGTGGAGAGCAAGTGATATTAAAGCAAACCAAATCAGGATCATCGTGGATGCTTGGATGCCGTAAATTCCCAGTATGCAAATCAACAATGTGGCTTCCTCGGGGCATTTTATCAGTTGCACCAACTGACACTGATCAAAAATGTAACAAATGTGGAACAAGGAACTCTGAGCTGAAAGATAGAGTTAAATTAGTGAACATTAGATTTGCGCCTGGTGTAATGCCTCCAATGATTCCGCTGGAGTACACTTGCTGTTTATACCCAGAATGCGATCCTTTATTAGAAGAAGAGCTCGGGTTTAAATGGGTTTCTGGAACCACCAGCACTACAGTCAGCACTAATGGTGCATTTGCATACTCTAGAAACCAGCATCCTCAGCAGCAGCAACACTCGTCAATCCCGGCTTTGGGAATGAGACCAGCCAATCCACATTCCACAACTGCTCCATCTCGCACAAACAATGCACGCACCGGTGGAAGTATTGGCACGCCAGATCCTCGTTGTGAATGTGGCTTGCCATGCAGAGTTGGTGCAGCTCGTAAAGAACCAAATGCAGGTCGCAAATTCTATGCCTGTGCTCAGCAAACTGGTAAATGCAAGAATTTCATTGCATGGGTTGATGAATATGGCGCTAATCAATCATTACCCCAGCAGCAGCAACAACAACAACAACAGCAGCAGCAAAGACAGCCACAAAGACCGTACCAACAGCCACTTCAACCAATGATTGTTGCAAATGGAGGTGGAGGCGGAGGTGGATTTGGAAACTGCTTCAAATGCGGACAGCCTGGTCATTTTGCAAACGAATGTACAAACAGCAATGCACCATCAAGTCGCGCTCCACCACTAAATCTTGATAGCTCACATGCCAGATCCCGTAAACGCAATTAAACCGCCGTTTAAAACAACTGTTCCAGCCTCCCCTCCCCGAAGATGTGTCATGTGACCTTTTTGTTCGATATCAACTTCGGAATCGCATACATCCGAGACAGCAAATACCGCCCACACACACGTACACACACGAAATCTACAACAAAGAAATAAAACATCCACCCATCAGCACTCGACAAGCAGATGCGCGGCCCAATCACCTGCCACGTTCTCGACACTGAGCTCGGCAAGCCCGGTGCAGGTATCGAGGTTCAGTTGTCCACCGCCGCCATCTATCCCTCTCTTTCCGAAATCTCTGCTCGGCCAGACACTGCGACGTGGCAGGTCTTGGGTGTTGGTGTAACCGATGCCGACGGTCGCTGCAACGACGTTTTGCCGAGCGGAACGCGTCTGAATGCAGGGTTGTATCGCATGCGATTCTTGGCAGCGGCGTACTTTGATAAGCAAAACCGTGCGGCTGGAGGAGCGGCAAAGAGAGTGTGTTTCTATCCATATGTGGACATTGTGTTTCATTTGGAGAAGACTAATGAGCATTACCACATTCCACTGTTGATTAGCTCGCATGCATATTCAACATATCGTGGCTCTTAAAAACAAACAAACAAATGTACTTTTCATACACAACACAATTGTATTGATGGGGAGGGGAGGAGAAGGCGCGAATGCGGCCCATGTTTTAAAAAGAAGGAATGAAAGAGAGGAGAGGAATGTTTAAGCGAGAGTGTCGAGGAATGGCTTGGAGCACTTTGGCATCTGCTTGGAGCACTTTGGCACCAGACGGTCGAAAATGTCCTCGCCGCCTGGACCCTTGGAGCCGTCGTTGCCCTTGAAGAAGCACTTCTGGTTGGTGGCGTACAGCCAGCAGCCGGTGGCCGACGCGACATCCGGAGTCTGGCAGGTGACCTTGATGCATGGATTCGGGAGGTAGTCTTGGCGGAGCGCAGACTTCTCGCTGGGACGCGCGTAGCAGTTGGCGCTGACGATCACAGCGGCGCAGTACGTGCCGGCGGCAGCGGCGGCGGAAGAATCGGCTGGA
>MU602803.1:5336-21529 GCA_025201865.1 Ramicandelaber brevisporus | reverse complement strand
GCCGTGGATAAGTTCCATTTCCAATCCTTTCTTTTCCTTTTTGCTCTTCTTCTTCCTCTTCTTCAAAAATAGCCAGATTGTTCAATCAGTCGTTTGCAATGAAACCCATATCCCCATTTGACTTTCTCATGGTTGACACACATATTAAATGATGATTAAAGCAAGAAAGTTACTTAAAAGTTAGATTGATTATTTCGTGAGAGAATTCGAAGTGGAAGTAGAAGTGGAAGTAGAAGTAGAAGGTGCCTTTCCAATTGACATGCCAACTCTCACTAATGTCTCAATTGGTTCGTTTGAGTTTCTCAGTAAATCCTTATCAAACTCAATCTTACCCTTCTCAAACACCAATATCACAGTGCTGCCGCCAAACTGGAAGTATCCGTGTTCGTCGATTCCTCTCTTGACAGGCGTGCCAACTGGACTCGTGTGAACAATCGACCCGACCATCATGGCACCAACAGAGATGATGGCAATCTTGCCAAACTCTTGAGTGTGTAAAATGGAGACGGTGCGAGCATTGTCGCCAAAGACATCGAGGGCAGACTTGATAGCCATTGGGTTGACAGTGAAATACTGACCAGCAATGTGACGAGGTGGCTCGGTGAAGATGCCATCAGCCGGAACATGGAAGCGGTGATAGTCTTGAGGGGCCAGTCTAAACACTGCAATGGAGCCACCAGCAAACTGCTGAGCGAGTTCTGCGTCGTTGCCGAGGAGCTTGAGCAGCGTGAACTTGTCGCCCTTGATCCAGAGCCGGGTAGCATCGTCAATGTTGGCAAACACGGTGCAACGCGAATCGGCAGGCGAGACACAGATGCGAGGGTTCTCAGGATTCGTAACGGCACGAGCACCAGGCTTGAGTTGGCGGTAGAAGAACTGGTTGAATGTTTTGAACTCGTCGATGGACAGCAGCATTTCGTCCAAGTCAATGTGGTAGAACCGAACGAATGGCATGATATCGCGCACGGATTGCGGGTCGTCAAAGCGACGCCCTTGACGTGCAGTCTGCTTGGCCATGAACTGCCGAATGGTGCGAGACTCGACTGTGGTCTTCGACATCAAATTGCGATAAATGAGTCGAATGCCCAGGCGGATGTAAGTTGGAATGAGTTCCTCCACTTGCTGACCAGTGAGACGATCCACAACAATGATGTTGGCGTTGGTCTTGGTGACATTGTATCGGCCGTAGCCCAAGTACTTGAACACTCGGGTGAACCACTTGCGCTGTGCTTGCTGCTCGGTAACCCAATTGCCAACAACCGGACGACTGGCACGAGCAGGATCTTTTGATACACAGAGCACAATGTGAGTAATGACTGCGACGTCTGAAGGGGCGTTGGCGATTGGATGCCGATGAAGGCAGAATGGACACTTGCTGAAGCAGAACACTCGCTCTTCTGAATCATTCTGGGCTGCAGTGGATAAAGACGGCTGTGGAGGAGGTGGAGTAGAGGTAGTGCCTGAGGGGGCGAGTTGGTGAGAGAGCTGCGATGGTGGACGTGAGGTTGGGTTGTTAGTCACTGTAGCAAGAGAAAGAGTATCTGGAATGCTACGTTCGGTGTGTGCCATTAACATTGGAGAAGGTGATATTTCATGAGAAGATAGTGGAGCGGCTGAGGCTGCACGATGTTGCATATGATGTGAAGCACACGCTGATATTTGCATCTGCTGAGCTTGATGGCGCTGCAGCTGTGCACTCACAGCCCGTGCATAATCTGCATTGCCGTTTGCATTGTAGCTGTTGTTGCTGTTGCTGTTGCTGTTGCTGTTGCTAGAGCGAGTGATCAATCGAGCTGAGTGAAGCGGCGACATGGCTAATCTTGCAATGAAATGACCTGCGCGCTTCATCGGAGATGCTGTGCCCAGTGCACGACGCTGCTGTTCTTGCTGCTGCAGAGTAGCTGGTGAACCAATTGCCACGGAGGTGGTTCGCAGTGCTGGATTGCTCACAGACGGAGAGAAGGCGGGTGATGCACCTGCGCTCTTGATGTCGCCAAAATCTATAGAACGGCTGCGCTGTCTTGGAGGGAATGGATATCCAGCTTCGACGGTTGTTGATACCGCTGCGTCATCATCACCGCTACTATTACTTCCACCGTTTGTCATAACAGTGCCACTTGTTGTCTGTGTTACTCGAATCGGAAATTGTTGAGTCTGAATGCGACCAGTTGTTCCATTAGTGCCATTAGTGCTATTAGTGCCATTAGTGCTGTTAGAGTGTCCTCGGAAAAGACCACCGATTTGACGGGGAGCCTTCACAACAGATGAGATGACAGCACGCGGCAATCCTTGGCGTGGTGTTCGAGATACAGGTGCAGACATCAAAGCCGCTGATGCTGATGCTGATGCTGATGCTGACGGAGCAATTCCAGGCGTAGATGTCATTGAAGTTGGCATTGAAGTGCTGATTTCGCTATCTGACTCGTAACCACGGCTCACTGATGATGCCGAGGATGTTGGCCCATCACTGCCACGCTGCCGGCGTCTACCGAACAGCTTGCGAGGAATTCCTGCCATCCGAGAAAACCGACTCCGGCGGGATTCATGCAATGTGCCACCAACCTTTGTAGTGATATCGCACAGCCATGATACCAAATCGTCAGCAGTGACTTCAGTAGGTTTAGCACCACCGACAAGCAATGGCTGATGTGCAGATTGTTGTGAGCTCTGAGACTGCAATGATGATGTTGCTGAGATTGCATTCTGTCCAAATTTGGCAAAGCACGATGCAACTGTAGCATCACTAAGAGTGCTCCCAACTGAATCCAGCATTGAGTGTACCTCCAGCTCGTTTAATCGCTGATCTTCATCGGCATCATAAATGGTTGCAAAAATGTTCCAGAACTTGCGATAAAGCAGACCGTATGGAGTGTAAGAGATGCGCACAGTTAGGGTTGATTCAGTCGAGGAATCTGCCAATGGAGCATTGCGAGAAGCCAGTCGAAGCGGAACTGTCATCTCGATAAACTCAATCTGTGTTGCTGCGCCAAGCTCAGTTGGTTCGGCTGCCGGCGCGGCTGTTGCTGACTCGGCTGCTGCTGTTGTTGTCGCTGATGATGATGACTGTTGCTGTGATGGAAGACTTCCGCCTGGCTTCGACTTGGACTTGGCAACAAGAGGTGGACTCAAAATGCGACGAATGCCTCCGGACAAGTCAGCAGCTGTTTGAGACGGCGACTCACCTCCGCTGCTAGACGATGATGATGTGGACTGGTGGAGTGGCACTGCTGTTGGAGTGCTACTGCCATGAGAACCAGCAATGATCGAGTCAATTGGGACAGTGGCTGTGCCGACATGAGTGTTGTTGCGCAGTGAGATGTGATTGTAAACTACAAATCGCACTGGATAGTGTTGTTCGGAACTGCGGAGATGGAAATGAAGTCGGCTATTCCACGCTGGGTTCAGAGTGTGTTTGCTTGATCTTGTCCGGAATGTATGTCGACTAAACGTTGTAACCACAAATGGATCCATCTGGAAACCAGGACGCGCCATATTCTTGAAGCGAGGCAGATTCGAGGCAGATACAATCTCAATACAAACCACTCCTACAAATGGATCATTGTCAATATCAGCACCACTTCCACTAGCTCCTGCGGTGGTTTGTCGCTGTCCAATATCGACTGTGGCTGTTCCAGAGGGAGCCAATGGAACATCAGACTCTGTGCCAGCCGTCGTCGGTTGAGCCACTGCAGTTGTGGCCACATTTGACATTCTCCGTGAGATGGTTCGCATAGTTGGATGTCTGTTCAATGCACTGGTTGTTGACGCGTCACTCAGTCTTCGTAGTCTCTGTGAAAGATTTCTGACAAACTGATCTTCCTCTGCTGCCGCTGCCGCTGATGTTGTTGCTGCTGTAGCTGTAGCTGTAGTCGTATCTATGGCAATGGCTGTGGTGGTGGCGGTGGTGGTTTGAACATCTTCATTGGTAGAAATTGCAACCTTTGAAGGTAGCTCGGGTAATAAATCGGCCGACAAATCATGCATATCAGCATCGCTGTCACTATCATCCAATGCAAAATCCGACATTGATGACGCAGTCTCATACCCATCACCATCGTCTTCTTCTTCTTCTTCTTCTTCGTTCACCTCGTGTTCATCACATTCAGGTTCATCGTCACAATGCTCACCCGAGCGGAAGCCACGTCCAGTGCCAATGACATCGCCGGTTGCAAACATTTGGTTGATGGAGAGTCGGCGAGTTAGTGCCTTTAAAACCGCATCTTCCTCGTCATCTTCTTCGTTGTGGACACAATGTGGCTGATCTTCATTGCCATCCGCCGCAAACAACACATCACACGAGTTGACATGTGACAATGCACCTTTGCCATCACGAGTGCCGGCAAACTCCGTTTTTAATGCTGATGAAGTGGCGATTGCAGTGTTTGTAACATGCTCTGGAGATACAGGTGCAGTGCCTGTGTTCAAACTGTTGCTTCTTTTCCGCTGTAGACTCAGTTGGCGCATTGCATTAATCGATGACTGTCTTTGTATCTGCTGATGCTGTTGTTGCTGTTGTTGTTGCTGCTGGTGCTGCTGTTCCTGATGCTGCTGAAAATGAATCAATCCAACTGATGAAATGTACTGCTGAAGAGACACAACCTGCGATACAAATGACAGCCACTGCCGAATCCATCCGGGTGTTTTCAATATCTCTGGTTCTGGCAAATCAATCCCGAATGCAACCAACACCTCTCCAGAAACCACATCATGTCGGCCAGGACGTGGTTCCAGCGGTATCCAGCGCAATCCACCGCCATACCAGTGCGGCTCCAATGAACTCGCTGCTGCTGTTGTTGCTGTTGACGCTGTGTTCTTCGTGGAATGAGACTCGCTGCCTGTGGCGCCGCGCCAGCTGACTGGCCCGCCACGGCTGTCGACCAAAACCTCCAACGGCAGTTGGAATCCACCCAGGTAAACTCTTCCGAACAACATGTCTCGGCTCCACAGCGTTAATCCCACAGCAACATCATTCAGCTGCCTAACAACCACATCCCCAGTACCTCCATTCGCACTGCCCGCTGTACCTCCGCTCAGCCGCGTTCTTGGCAGAGCAAAGTCAAGTGCAACGTTCCAGAGCGGATGCTGAGAACGAACAATGGTGTGAGTAGATCGTTTCTGGCGGCCCAAACGAGCGACTGCGAAAGGATCTGGCGCATTGCCGTTGGACTTGAGAGTGAGATTACGAGCGCGAACAATATGAGCGCGGACAACAATCGGCGGTGGAGGTGTCGAAGCAGCCGCAGCAGTAGCAGTAGCACCAGCACCAGCACCAGCAGATGACGGGTTGGACGCTGAAACCGGCATTAGTCGACTAAGCTCAAGTGGACTGAGCTGGCTCACTGAATAGCAAGAGTGTCAAGAAGGGAGAAGAAGAGAAAGACAGTGTATGGAGAACGCGAAGTGGCGTGTTTTTTTGTTGTTGTTGTTTTTTGTTGAAGAAAAGCGAGGTGTGAGTAAGTGTGAAAGGGGAAGTCGACCCTGAATCGAGAAAAAAAAAAGCGTGATAGAGTCTAGGTAACCGCAGTGGTCAGTGTGGGTGAGCACACAGTAGTGTGTTTATGAACGTGAACGAAAGTCTTGTGCAGAATGAAGGACGTAGTCAACGGAACCGATGGCGCGTGGTCACGTCGTCCGCTTTTATCTGCTTTGTGCAAAAAGGAAAGAGGCGAGGTCAGTGTAGATACTATGGTTGTGCTAGGAGGCAAGCACTGGTCAGCTACCAGAAGTGTTGGCTTGGCTGGATGGCGAATCATTTTTGCGGCTTGCTGCCTCCTTCTACCGAAAGCGGAGATTCATCGATTGTTGAAAACACAGTATCGAATAAGGAATATTCTTTTCAAAAATAATAATAGTAAAGTGAGCTACTACTGATACTGCTACTACTACTACTACTACTACTACTACTACTACTACTACTACTACTGCTACTACTACTGCTGCTGTGGGAGTAACAATGTTAAGAATAATTAGACATTAATCGTTCAGGGAACATGCTAATGCTGTTGCCGCCGCTGCCATTCGCTTCGCCATTGCTGATGGAGGCGGCGTCGCTCACGGAATCCTTTGCAATGTGCGCCAGTAGTGCTCTATCGATGGGCATTGGCGGGTGCTTCAACCGAATGCGAGGACTCACTGCGGATACCTTGTCTCCGCTCTCGACACCCCCTGTAGTGTTGGAACCCACTGCACTGTTAGAATGCTGTCTTCGAATGTATCCATTTCGTGGCGCAGCAGCAGCGGAAGTTAACTTCGCCAGCTCCTCATTCTGACGCTGCTGCAAATGAGCTTCTGCCGTGGCTTGTTCTGCACTGGAAAGTAGTCCAGACAGGGCAATGTTGTTACGGCCAATGGTGCGCATTTCGACCACAGTTGGCGGAACATGTATCGGCGAGGATGGCGCCGTATTCTGCGATGCCGATGCCGATGCTGAAGTGGCTTGGGAGGCTGTGGAGACAGGTGCGGGCGATGGGCGACGCGGGATTGCACCAACGAGAGAGAGTATCGATGTGAATGGATTGTACTCACTGGCGCGAGCATTCAGCACGGGCGATGATGCCGCAGTTGCCGATGCGGCTGCCGAACCGTGCCTTCTGTGCGCTTCGTTGCGGATTACAGAGCCACGACCAGATACCACTGAAAGAACAGGATACATTGCAGCTGCCGAGCCATTTGAAGGCGTGCCACTGACTGATGGGTCAGACACTGATACCGACATGCTTGGAAGTCTCTCCGCTCTACGTCTAGCGATTGCAGCTGCCATGGCCACAGAGGAGTCAGAGTCTGCATCTCTGCCAGTATCTGCAGCCACTGTGACGCCTCTCTGTCTCGCTGCTGACGACGACGCCTGTTGCTGAAGCCGCTGTCTCTGTGCAGCAGGTGAGGCCAGATCAGTTGGTGCATGGATGACTGGGGCATTGTGGTGTCTGACTACGGGGCCAGTGACTACTCTTGGTACAATTGAAGGCAAGCTTCGCAAGTGCTTGATGGTTGTTGATATTGGAGAGAGAGCCATTCCAATTAGACTGCGTTTTGGAGGCTCAAGATGCTGCTCACGCAATTGTTTGGCGTGTGCATCTGCTTTCGACTCTGCATCAGTCTCATCGAGCTCCATCGGCACGAACTTGGCTGAGCCTCGCGGCCGGACGGTCGATGGACGAGGAAGTGGCACTGCGCCTTCAATTTCATCTTCCCAGCCGTCATCATCGTCTCGAATCGCAGTGCTTCTTGCACTTGTAGCCGCTGTAGTGCTACCGTTGGCAATCGAGTCGTGTAGAGTTGGGAATGGCTGAGACGTCATATTTGGCAAAGCTGTGTCTGGTGAATTTTTGACAGTTTGGTGAGAGAGAGAAGGATAAGGAGAAGTGGTTGTTGCTGGCGCTGTTGGTGCTGTTGTTGTTGTTGTTGTTGTTGTTGTTGTCATTGTTGCTGGACCACGGAATGCCTGAGACATTGCCAAACCATAGCTATTCTTTAGCTGGCTTGCCTGCGGATCATGGATAACCTTTGACAAGTCAGTCATTGGAATATCATTACCAAATTTGCGCAATCGAACTCTACGCCTTGGAAGTGGCCGCTGTTGCTGTTGCTGTTGCTGTTGCTGTTGCATTACTGTTGCTCTGTAGCTATCTCCAAATGCTATAAACTGCTCGTGGCCTGCAGCTGTGGCTGAAGAATGTAGAGAATCACCTGCAGGGGTAAATTCACTCGCATTCCCATTCACATTCACATTCCCACTTGCATTCCCAGAATCTCCAAATCCAGCATGCTCCTCATTATACTCATCATCAATATCATCACCATCGTCACCAATATCATCGCCAATATCATCACTGTCACTGTCCGTGTTATCGCCAGTGCTAGATTGAGATTCTGAGATACCTCCAAGCATTGATGCCGCCATTGTAAATAGTGACTCTCTGCGAGCTGGTTTTCTCGCTGCCATTGATGAGCGCTTCACGCTGTTGTTTCTGCGTACGCTGCCTCTGCTCAGTTTGCTTCTAACTGACCTTGTTCCAAGCCGAGGTGTTGCTGCCACTGATGATGCAGCCGAAGTAGACACGGTTTCATTTTCGTCCAGCGTTTGTTGACGTATTGCTGGCGCTGCCGATGGTGCGCGCCGAAACTGCTGTGGCAACGGGCTTCTGTGCGGAGCTCGATTAGAGCTGGTTTGGCTGTTGGTTGAGCGCAATGCCCGTTCGCTGGATGCTCGGCGCGGTCCTTGGCTACCAGCCTCATGGTCAGCTGCTTTGCGAACGGCGGCCAGCGTGGCCGATGATATCGCTGATGGAGGAGCCTGTTGGCCAGCAGTAGCTGAGGGCGAAGTTGGAGCCAGAATGGCACTGTTTGGGCGAGTCGAACGATGTTGCTGCAGCTGGGGAGCAATAGGCTCTGAGCCAGCTCGCATTGTGCCACTGCCGCCAAGTCCATTCATACCACTGCCACTGCTGCCGCCACTGCTGCTGCCACCACCACTGTTGAGCAGTGCGAGTGCTTCGACAGCCATAGCTCGTCTCACAGCAACCGAGCCATTACCATTGACACTCTTGAACGTTGGACTGGTTGGCAGTGTCATACCAGCAACCACTGCTTCTCCAGTTGTAGCTGTAGCTGTAGCTGTAGCTGTAGCTGCTGTTGCTGTCGCGGTGGTGGTAGTGGTGGTTTGTTCTTCTTGCGAGTAGTTTGATGAGGATGAAGGCTGAGTTTGAAGAGCAGGCGAGAGTTGTTGTTGTTGTTGCTTGTGCTGTTGTTGTTGCTGTTGCTGTTGCTGTTGTTGTTGTTGTTGTTGTTGTTGTTGTTGTTGTTGTTGTTGTTCATGAGCTACATAGGCAGAGTCACGGCGGGCTACAGCTCCTGGAGAGGCGGCAGATGCTTGGCGCCGTTGTTCTTGTGCGTCGTTGGCCGGTTTGTAGGCACTGGACAAGGCCGCACTATCGGTAGTACGAGCTGCTGCGCGTCTTCTCTGCTTCTGCCGCTGCTGATGTGCGCGAGCGTCACTCTGGATAGTCAGCTGGTCGTCCTCTATCGGAAGCTGCTCACGGATTGCCCAGCTACTAGTCTCGAGCGCTATTCCAAACTGCATGGGTTCAATCAAGATCTCTTTCTTGTGAGTCTCTATCGTCGATGACTAAAAAAAATGAGAAAGACGTCAATACAGAAATCAAACAAACAAAAGAGGAGATTGAAGTGATTGATGTTTATTTAGTGCGGATGTTACCATCTTGTGCAGCCATAGCAGTGGCGGAAGAAGAAGAAGTTTGTTCTTGTTTATCAGGCTTTGATGCCGAGCGTTGCTTTGCGAGTCTCTTCTTTCTGTTCCGCAGTCTTTTACGTTCGTCCTTGTCAAGCTCTGTATCGGCCTTGACATCGCCTCGCTTCTTGTCGTAAACCTCCTCTGGCGCCAATCCAGTGGCCTCGCTGACATGTAATGGAATGACTTCCTCCATCTCAATGGCAGCCGTGTCTGATACAATTGTAATGCTTGCATCGGGTGCATTTGGCACATAGTGGAAGTCAGACAATGCATCCAATTTGGCAAATAGCTCTCGAACCAGCTTGCGAACCTCCAAGTGCTGCTGTTGGACTGCTGCATCCTTGGCATCGACCCATGTACCTGGTGCTGCATTCTTCTTCATGTAGTCTTGTTCGTACACTTCAGCCAAACTCTGCTGTGGCTTGGAATCATCAACCTCAACACGCTCAGATGGCCTGAATGGCTTGGCTGCAATGTCACGCTTGCGGACAACATCGTCGAACTTGCCGTCAATGATACGCTGCTTGATCATGTCCTCCAGAGTGGTTGTGGTTTCTTGCGTAATGACTGGAACTGGCTTTGATCCACTGTCCCACTCCAAGTCTTCCTCCAATAAGCTGTTGACTGGTCTTCTGGAGGCTGATGTCTCGCCCATCAATGTCCAATCCTTGGCTGCGACGTTCTCTTCTTCCAAAGCAGCGATGCGATCCTTGAGGCGCTGCTGCTGTTTCTCGTGAGTCGACATGGCTGCCTTGTCACCATCAACTTCATCGTCGCTGTCAGCGGCAAACAGAGACCGTGGCTTGGATGAACTCTTTGAATCAACCTTGTTATCATCATCACCATCATCGTCATCACTACCAAATGCAAATTCAGCCTCGCTGACTTCTTCATCCTCATCTTCATCATCGTTAATGCCATTGCCTCTTCGGTCGGTCTTCTCTTGCTTCTTGCGTGCCTTGCTGGCTTCAATGCGCTGTTTCTTGGCTACAGATGAACCACGCGGAGGTGCAAAGAAGTCATGATAGTGGACCTCATCATCCCCATCTCCTTCTTCACCATCCTCATCTTCGTCTTCATCTTCGTCTTCATCCTCTTCGCCATCGCCCTGGGGGAAGTCATCGTCATTCATGTCCGCAAACTTCTCAAACTCTGCCAATGAGAAGAATCTGTCATCAACAACCGAACGTGGGCCACGTGATTTGTCTTCATTATCTTCATCTTCATCACTCGCACCAATGTCATCATCACTATCGGCTTCCGGATCGCTCATATCCATGTCTGAACCAGCTTGATCTTCATCGTCCTCATCGTCCTCATCCAACTCGCTCATCTCAGCCTCATTTTCTTCTTCATCGCCACTGATCTCGTCTTCTTCCTCTTCCTCATCGTCTTCATCATCAGATTGACTCTCTTCACCATCCTTTGTTAATCCATAGACATGTACACCAAGCTCCTCCACAATCTTAAATCCGTGGTCCAGCAATGGCTCATTTCTCAGCTGCAGCTGTTCCCAAACCTGATCCAAATCAAATCCACTCTCTTCACCTGCACTCAGAGACGGCAATGGTCCAAGAACCGATGAACCATCGCGACACATCGATCCATACCGAGATGCTGATCCAAACAGTGTCTTAGCCAGACCAAGTAATGACTGATGAAGTGCTGGATCTGGCGCCACAAACTGTTCTGGCTGAGAGATTGTGCTGGTGAGGAAGGATTCAGAAATGAGGTCTGTACCTTTACGCTTCTGCTGCTGCTGCTGCTGCTTCTGCTGCTGCTTCTGAGGCTGCTGCTGCTGCTTCTTCGCCGCTGCCGGTGGCTGTTGCTTCTGTTGCTGCTTCTGCTGCTGCTCTTTTTGTCGCGATTTTGCCATTTCTTTCCTTTTTTTTTTTAATAAAATAGCGCTGTGTTTGAACTAGATCAAAGTCGCAGCAGTATAAAAGAAATTGTGCCCAAATGGCCTTTTAACGACTTTAGCCCATACACACCATCCCAGCTCAACTTTGCCGAGCGAAAAAGCAAAACAAAAAAGTACATACAGTGCCATGAGGCGATACTTGGTAGAGATACATGTCAGTTTGGAGATTGATGAGGATATGAGTGATGGGGAGGATCATGCTCCTTGGCAGAGATACCATGTTGAAAGATGGACATTGAATGAACATTCCAGTAAAAGGCTGTGCTTACGAGATTGGATATCTCGTCTACAGTGGCGAGAACTACTACGATACAAAACGGTGGCAATAGTAGAGGAGCTAGGTGAGCAATCCTGGGTGACAATCATATCCACACTTTGATGGAACCCAAACCTCGTCACTTCTCTATTCAACACTCAAACTCACCCACATTAGTTTTTGAAGAAAAAAAAACAAGACATAGAACAAGCTCAATGACACTGATTACTTGCCCAGTGTTGCGCGGAATGGTTACGCTTAACCGCGATGCCTTCCGTGTAACTGTTCCATTGGCTGCTCTCGCTGTGCCTGTGCGTCAAGTTGGCAAGTTTATGCAAGCACTGTCGCCTGATCTGCTCAACATTCCACGTCTCCGAAACGTTGTCGACCCTCCTCCTCCTCCTCCAGCAACAGCAACAGCAACAGCAACAGCCACGAGCAACGGCGCTTCAACCGATGTATCAGTTGAGCAACAGCAGCAGCAGCAGCAAAAACAGCAGGCCGGGAGAAAGCTAGTATTGCTCAGACGCGAAGCCATTGCAGCATTTAGTCCACTTGAAAATGCACCAGCAGGTACAATTGCACCAGTCTCGACTGTTATGCAACATTTAAGCTCGGAAAGCCAAACAGCGTTGGCCGAACTTCTCCAGCCAGCCTCTGCCCCATCCTCTGTCGAGTTAACTCGGTATGACCTCCAGATTGGGTACGACCATTTCACAGCCGAGGAGATCCTGCGCTCCATCCTTCCCGAGGATGCTGTAGTTCAAACCTCATTCGAACAAGCTGGCCACATTGCCCATGTCAATCTGCGCGACGAACTACTCCCGTACAAGTCCTTGATTGGTCAAGTAATTCTCGACAAGGCGTCTCGAATCCGCACTGTTGTCAACAAACTGAACGTTATCGAGACCAAGTTCCGCACATTCCCACTCGAAGTCATTGCTGGTGAAGGTTCTCCCGATAACCTGGAGACTGATGTGTACGAAAATGGATGCCACTTTCACTTTGACTTTGCAAAGGTTTACTGGAACTCTCGCCTGCATACTGAACATGCTCGGCTGGTCAAAATGTTTGGAAAGGGCGAATATGTCTGCGACGTGATGGCTGGCGTTGGTCCGTTTGCGCTGCCGGCAGCTAAAGGCAAGCAGTGCGTGGTGCATGCAAATGATTTGAATCCAGAGTCGTTTGCAGCTCTGAGCGATAATATAAAGAGAAACAAACTGGGAAGATATATCGCAGCGTTCAACATGGATGGAAGGGAGTTTGTTAGAACAGCATTCAAGCAGTTGTACGAGAAACAAAAGCGTGGCTATGACCATGTTGTAATGAACTTGCCAGCCACTGCAATCGAGTTTCTGGATGCATTCAAGGGTGTTTATTCCGACTTTAACGGTGTTCAAGAGTTTGAGGATAAAGTGAAAATGCCAATGATTCATGTGCATTGTTTCTCGAATGCTGGTGCTCATTTTGAGGATGAAGAGGGAGGTGATCCCACTGGCGAAAAGGAGCAGGCTGCAAAGAGACATGATGTGTGCGAGCGAGTTGCAAAGGCAATGGGCGGGTGCGAGATTGAAAACGATGCTGAAACTACCGTGCATAATGTGAGAAGCGTGGCACCAAAGAAGGACATGCTGTGTGTATCGTTCAGACTGCCAAAAGGCGTGGCAGTTGGTGAATATGGAATGTATGACCCATCAATCTATCAGGAAGATGATGCTGCGGCCCATGCAAAAGAGAGCCATGAAGAGCATTTTAAGGGCGATAAAGACAGTGAGGAGCATCCAACTAAGCGTACTAAACATGAGTAAATGCTTTTAAACGATAAACTTTAGCATTATTTGTTTTTGTTTGTTGCTGTTTTGAATCTCCTCCTTCGGTTGTTAGCGAGAGTATTGTGATTGGCTTCTGAAAGATCAAGGGAAATAGCTTGCACGTTTTTTTCTTTCATTCTTTTTTTTTTTCAACGTGTGACACGGCATGTGTTCGTTTTCAACAACCTTGGCGCTCGACTGTGAACGACTAACAACGGCGAACAACAGACACTGGCTGCAAGTGGTTTCATAGCTGCTCTGGCCTCTTCTCGTTTTCCCACTCCACCCACCAACAGACAAACATACATATTCACATACACACTCACATACACATACAGTAACATTACACACGCGCTATGACGATAACAATAGAGCAACAACAAGAGCGACAGCGGCAGCGGCAACAGGCGGACGAATCTGTGGAGGCAGTTTACTCGCAACTCGCTCATTTCGTTTCGTCATCTTCCTCAGTTGGCAGTGCTGCAACTGAAGATTTGCGCGAGTTTGTGTCTGACCGCTGTAATCTCGCCCGCATACTTTCTCGCTGCAACTGGTCCGTCGAAGAAGCATCTGCCTCGCTCTCAAAGACGATTGCATGGAGGCTCGAATACTCTCTGTCAGACAAGCGACTCGCATTGGCACAATCGACAGCATACAATCCACGCAGCGCCACAAGCATCAACTTGGATAGCAACGGTCGGCCTGTGATTACGTTCAACTGTGGTGTGCCATCAGCAAAAGTAGCAACAGTAGCAGCAGCAGTGGAAATGGATTGGATGTCGCGCCTTGCAGTTTGTCTCGATGATGCTCGTCAAATCCTACGCACCTGTCATTCTGTGTCTTTGTCGAATCCAACTGCGCTGCCGTTCATGTGTCCTTCTGAAGCTGGGCTGATTGTGGATTTGACGGGAGCACCAAGTAGTTTGATGGGTGTTGACACATTTAGTGCGGTGGCAGATGTAGTAACAAACCATTTCCCTGGAATTATTGGAGCAGTGATGGTTGTTGGACACTCGTGGTCTCATTCAGCAATGTGGGCCGTCTTTAAAAACACATTGAGCAAAGAGGCTGTAAAACGAATTGCATTTATGAAGGAATCCGAATTGGTTAGAATGTTGACAAAAGTAACTCTGCCGGCAAACGCTTATCTGAACAGCGAGATGAACACCTCGCCGCAATCGACAGTATCTCCACCAGCTGGTGTCATTAACAAAATATGCAGCAACAATGATGACGACATAGACGATGACGACAGTGACAGCGACGACGACATGGATGACTATCGATCTGCGTATTCGTCATTCTCACGGGTTCAATCCACGTGGGATATGCAGCAACTCCAATATCAGTCGCAGTCACTGCCTGAGCCGCCATTGACTCCATCTCAACTAGTATTTAGACGCGCTCAACTCTCTCCACTAGCTCCACTCTCTCAGCTCTCTCAGCTCCCAGCACAGCCTGTCTCTGGCATCTCTTCTACAAACACATCCGCCGCCAACCCAAAAGACAACACTGTCCCAAAGCCATCTCGCCGTGCTCAGCTAGTTGCTCGAATGATTGCTCTCGCCAATCGTCTCCACATCACTCAGCAATTAATGGTTGCAGTCGAAAATGCTGTCGTTCCTGCAGTTAACCGTAGCCATCCTCAGCTGCTACACTCAGTAGTTATGGCTGCCACAAAACATACCCAATCTGCGCTATCGATGGTAGATCGCATCACAGATCTCTCTTCGTTACTGGCAGGTCTCTCAATCTCTTCTTCAGCCTCAGCTGCGACAACAGCCGTCGCTACCACCACCACAGCTGCCACAATAGCAAGTGCAGCGTCGTCTACCGCACTCTCTGCCATCACTTCGAAAGCCACTGGTAGAAATATTGCTACGTTTCGTGTACTATCTTCCCAATCTCGCGGTGTCGCCGCAGCAATCAAGACCGTTTCGTGGACAATGGCAGTGCTTGTACGAGATGGCTGGATGAAATGGCTGAGGTTATTGGGTAGAACATGGTGGCTGCGGCTATTAAAGCGGCACTTGTCGATCATTGTATATTGGCTATGTGCATTTATTGTATGGCACTCGAGCATTTCCGACTCGATCGCTCTTATTACCTCTACCACCTTTTAATTTTACTGAAAAATATGTAAAAAGTATAAAATAAAAAAATTGTATGATACCCACTTCTCTCTCTTTCCTTTTCTTTTTCTTTCCTTTCAAAGATTGAATAAGCATGCAGCTATATGCAAGTGGAGTAAAGTGGCGGACGCAGTTGAGTACCTCCTTAAATTTGTTGTTTTTTTCTGACCAATGTCAGTGGCTGTAAGGAGGCAGCTAATATTAAAGCATTGAAATGAAAGCTTCAGAACGCTCGCTGGCACTCTCTACTCGATTGAACATACTCACACGGAACGCACATTTTCTCACACCTTTCACACTACGCAGCTTTGATGAAATCCGCATTTGCCATCCTGACACTCGTCGCAGTTGCATTTGGTCAGCAGCCATCTGTCCCCGACCAGTCCGTTTTCTCGCTGGATCCAATCCGCATGATGCAGGACTGTTCATGGGAATGCAGCAACAGCCCACTTTACTACGTCCAGACCAATACCGATGTCTATGCATGCAAGAAATCATGCCTCAATAGGTTCAACGGCGCAATTGGGCAAGTTCCGACGGTTGACGACCCGAATGCACCGCCGCCTGGTCAGCAACAGACGGACCCATTGCCTGCAGGCACACCACCAGCGATGAATGCAGTCAATGGGAATCCGATTATGGGAGGTGCTGGACCTGCAGCAGTGAATTTGCCAGTGGTGGTTCACAATGGTGCATCAAGTCGGAACCAGATGATGACAGCTGCCATCCCATTGTTTGTACTTGGTCTATTTAACATCTAATAAACTGTAAATATTCTTATCATTCTCATTCATTTGTTTTAATAGCTCTCCATTCTCGCCGA
>MU602802.1:28460-41853 GCA_025201865.1 Ramicandelaber brevisporus | reverse complement strand
CGTGCCAACTGTGTCAGCAATCTCAAGATTACTCCAGTAGTCTCTGGTGCTTTATTCTTAATTTCCCACAGTAGCTTTGGCAATGTCAACAGCCACGCTCTCATTGCCATTAGAGTTGTCTGCGATGCATGTGAAATGACATCAATGCCATTGCCCGTGCGCGAATTCTGAGCAAATATCATCAGCATTCTCTGAACAATGGCAATACTCAAGCACTTTGATGCAGACAATGATGAACAGCGAGATGTGTAGCCAAGCAATGCACTGAACATTGTTTCTTGAATCCTGCGGTGCTTTGCAATCATGTCACGGCTCACCTGGGCTGCAGTCAGTGGCTGATTTGCTGATGCTTGATTGTTATTCTGTTGCTGCTGTTGCTTTGAGCCCTTCTTCTTTTTAGATTTTGCACTAAGTAAAAGATGGAATGACGATTGACCACCACCACCACCACCACCACCAATTGAATCATCATCTTCATCACCGTCACCACCACCACCACCGCCATTGCGTGTAGAATCTGCTTTGGATGATGCAGCTGCACTATGCATAGCTGCCAGTTCAGCTGCTGTTGCCTTTGAGATGTCATCAATTTGTGATTGAGCCGCAGTCATTAGCGTCCAGCACACTGATGCAATATGCACCAATTGATCTGATTTTAAATGCATTGCACTATTGTTGCCTTCACTGGTATGGCCCAAAGCACTCAATATGAAGTCATTAGCACGCTCTCTCCAGATTACCAATTTTGCACCTTCAGCAGTTGCATTCGAGCAGTTGGATGTAACTTCCACAATAATTCTACAGGCAATTGTGTTCATTTCTGCCAACATTTCACCAGCCTTTGCTGAGCTGGTCTCATAAGCTGTGTATCCAAATGGGAAATAGACCATCAATTGCTGGCACAGTGGAATAATCGATTGAAGCTGATTGCGATTGAATTCAGGATTACTGCTAACATTGTTCGAAGTGAGTGCACCCATAACACGCAGAACCAGCAGTGCAGTATCGAGCAGTGGACCTTCGCGAACCACAGACGCTGCTGCTCCAAAGACTAGCGGGGCAGCCTCGAGCCAAGTCGCAAGAAGGAATGGCTGCAAATCAGACAGAATTTGTCGACTGTGATTACTGCGACGCTCGGCTGGATTCATTAGTGCAGATGATGCTGCAGAAGGACCAGTTTGATCGCTAAACAGTCCCAAATGGTCAAATGGAGATGCTACAGATGCTGTCACCTCAGTATCCTCTTCATCGTTGTAGCCAGATGCATCGTTTGAGATGAGTGCAGCTGATCCCAAAAGTGCCGAGCTGTGGCGGAACAACTGCGTACCATCCTCTGGCCACTCTACCACACCATGAGCCGGAGAGCGCTGACCAAGTGAGGTCGAAATGAATGCGAGCCGAGAATCCAGTGAACCACTGCCACTTGCTCGACCCAAGTCAGAACTAACCACCACCGCCAAGAATCGATGCAGACTTCTGAGAGTCTCAACACGCGATGTTTGTGACCACAGATGAGTTCGGATGTGACCAGTGCCACCGGCAGATGGCGTCGAGTGTCCAGATGAGCCACTCGCTGTTGATCCAGTCATTCCAGGAGCTGGCGAAGATGATGCTACTTTAGTGTCAGTTTGGAAGAGTGACATGTAGTTTGCCAATAGTCGCTCCTCGTTTGCCACTGCAATCTGCGGTGCAACTCTAAGTAAATAGTCGATCATTTGCAGTCCAGTGGCCCGCACAGCCTCAACAATATGCGTCATTGCCAGCGATGCATGTGCAAAAATCAGCGGTGCAAACGGCATCAAATCAGCTGAACTGATTGTGTATCCCTCGTCTTCATCTCCTTCTTCTTCATTGTCATCCATATCACCTTCATCTTCGCCATCACTATCCTCATCGTCACTATAATTGGCAGCACGCATTCTAATCAACTCTTCTCTTGATGGCGGTGTCAAATATTCTTCAAAGAAAGTAACCACTTGTTTCCTAACATCTCTCTCATCATCCAATATACACTTCACCAATCCTTCAATCAGTCCACCCAGCTGAGTCCTCAGCACACTTCCATATACATCTCGCTGCATCAAATCCTTGAGTCCAATCAGAGCCTCCTTACGAACCGTTCCATTGTAATGTCTGAGCTGAGTCAACAGGTCGCGTAACGTGAGATTGCGAGAGTTGGTGAGCTCGCCTGACTTGTCCGCTGTGATAGATTGCGAAGGCAGAGCAATGCTGCGAGATTTGAAGGACGTGTCGGTGTAGTTGTCAGCTTTGGCGACCTTGCGGCCGAGCTTGAGCTTGACTTTCTTAAAGTCCTGTGCCTTTTCCTTTTGCTTGCGAGTTGGCTTCGGCATGGCTGTCGTCGTCGCTGTCGTCGTCTTCTTCTTTGTACTGCTACTGCTGCTGCTGTTACTGTTACTCGCTTAAAGTTGATTCTCGCTTCAAAGCAAAGTCTATTTTTTCTTCTTTTTAATAAGGCAGATCTGCTGCTGCTGCTTTTCCATTTCAAGAGCCGGAAATAGAGAAGAAAAAGAAAAAGAAAACAGGAATAAACACAATACCAGTAACTCATGCCATTTCATGTTTACTTCATCAAGCTGATATCGGCATTTAGACTTATGCCAGTTGTATCTTAACTGAATGATCTCAAATGCTCTGTTCACATAGATAGTCTGTATTAAAGTAAAGGAGGCGTGTTTGGCTTTCCATAGATTCCAACCAATCAAACTCTCCAAATAATCGTCAATGCTTTGCTGTCAGACTCTCCTCCATTCTCTCTGTGAATACGTGTGAGTATGTACGTGTAAACGGATGAGTGTGCTTGCGTTTGTTTGCTAGATCAACTCTTAAACATCCTTCCAAAGCGAGAGCTTCTTCCTGTTCCTTGAGCCAGATAACGCATACAGAGAGCGATGGGTCTAATCAGCCGGGCGATCACTGTTGCCCTTGTTGGCTTCTTTGCCGTCTACATCTCTCACCTCGTCGTCACTCTGACCGTTCTCTTTTATCCAGCTCTGCACATTCCTTACTTCAACCCGGTTCGTACAACCTTTGCAGCAACAGACATTGTTCATGCTCCATTCTTCAGCGACAGCCAGCAGTTCAACATTCATGTCTATGTATCGACAAATGCAGAAGATTTGCGCGAAGCGAGACCAGAATATGGATATTCGGCCGATGAAGCAATGCTGAATGCCAAAGCCACAAAGCTCACCAGCACCAGCACTAGCAACAGCAATAGCAACAGTAACAATAACGATAACGCGGCAGCTGTGAATAATGATGAGAGCCGCATCAGCAGTGAAAGTGTGTTGACGTTTTATTCAAAGAAGAAGCGGTTTGATACAAATGTGTCCATTCCAGTGGACTTGTACAATGAAGCTGTCAAGCAAACTATGATCAATCAGCAGAGCAGTGGGGAGTATCAGTTGTATGCACACTTGTATGTGACCTCAGCTGCTGCTGATCACCAAAATGGAATTGTAATCGATGGTATCGCATTACACACAGTCGTCCCGCTCATCATTTATCAGCCTCGTATTGCCAACGACACTCGCAAACTTGTAGCTGCAGCAACAGCAGCAACAGCAACAACAAAAGAAGATGAGAGAACTGTATCAGAAAAGTCGGATGCTGAAGCCAGCCGTGAACGAGTTGCCCCAGTTCCACACTGGCGCTCACAGGTCACAGCCGAGCTGATTCGCGACACCAACAAGTACCTCGCTCAACACTTGCCTCGCGACGTTGCAGCATATACTCCAATCTTCAATGCCCCTCCGCATCAGTATCTGCCAATATTTTGGGTCAATCCACTGGGATTGCGTCGCGACCACCAAATCCCATTCGATTTAGTTCAAGTTAATAAAAGTGATAGCGCAGAGCAGATTGTTTTGCCTTTGACGGTGCATTTCAGTTCGGTTCCATTGGGTTGGTTTAGAATGTCCCGGATCCTCCATGATACCTTCTCCAGCTTGTCGGCAGCATCCCATACTTCCAAGACAACGTCTGCTTTGAGAATGGGTGCGACGGAGGCCGATAACATGGCGTCCATGTTCTTTGATGCTGATCCCACCTTGGTTGCGATCACAATGTTTGCATCATTTTTGCACTTGTTGTTTGAAGCGCTGGCATTCAAGGAAGACGTTGGGCACTGGCAGCAAAAGGGAGATGCAGAGGGAGTTAGCGTGAGCAGTATGGGAATGAGTGCAGTTGCTGCGTGCTTGACATTGCTGTATGTGTGGGATAATCGAGCCAAGACTAGCGTGCTGATTGTGGGCGGAAAAGTTGCTGCTGCGATTGTGGCAGTTTGGAAGCTGCTCAAAGTTATGAGACACGCAAAAGAGGCTATGCAAACATCAGCAGCTACTGCATCAGAAAACAAGTCGGAAAATAAAGATAAAGATGATGGTGGTGATAATGACGACAGTGATGATACAAAGAAGGAATCCAAAGAGAAAGGTGAGGTTGATTTGGTTGCAATCGCTCGCGATATCGACAGCACCACGATCCGCTACTTGTCGCTGCTGTCAATCCCACTTCTCGGCGCGTATGCCACCTACTCTTTGCTGTATCTCTCCCACCGTTCATTCTACTCGTGGGCACTTGACGCTCTGATGGCATCTGTTCACACTCTCGATTTCATCAGCATGCTGCCACAGCTAATTCTGAACCATCGTCTCAAGAGTGTAGAGGCTTTGCCACTCAAGGCATTTACTTACAAGGCACTCAACACCTTTGTCGATGATCTGTTTACGTTTGTAATGCCAATGACTACAATGACGAGAATCAGTGCTTTTAGAGATGATATAGTCTTTGTTATTCTGCTGATTCAGTGGTGGATCTATCCATCTCGCAAACAAAAGACCGATTAGACAAACCAAGAAAGCAGATGATTAAAACGAAAACAATAACCTTTTTTTTTTTAAATAAAAATACTTTTAGTAAACAGAAACAATGAAGCCTTAATTAGAAAATTACTTACTTACTTAATGAGCACGAGCGTATTGCTGTCTCGATTGGCCGTGATAGTATTGAGAATGATGCTGCTGTTGCTGCTGTTGCTGTTGGGATTGAGATTGATAACGCTGCTGCGACGAATAGTGCTGCGACTGCTGCGGCTGCTGCTGCTGAGACGAGTGATGTTGTTGGTGCTGATTCATACTCATGTTACGATCGGCATTCAGCATCATCGTCTTGAATCCTACAAACAACTCTCTCACCGACTGGAACGGCGCTTCGCCCAGCCAGTATGCATCAGGTGTCACAGCCACTGGATAGTTTTTGGGATTGGCACGTCTGTTAACCATTGCCACAATAAACACTCCGCCAGCATGCTGATAGTTCAAGCACAGTCCATAAGAACCAGTTCCAGAACGACGTGAGATTTCATACAGCTTCTCGCCAACCTTGGCAGTGTCGTTATCATCGTGGAATTTGTCCGACTGCTTAATTTCAGAGAATCGGCGCACAAGTCGCTCAATGTAATCGGCAATGAGATGATCCAGATCAGTGTAGATGTATGGAGCGCGACGACCACGCTTGCGGAGACTGGTTTGAGCGGCCAGTGATGCACTCGAAGATGAGGAGGATGACTGGGCAGCCTGGCGCTGTTGACGCTGCTGCTGCTCGAGCTGCTGCTGTTGCTGAAGAAGCTGTTCAATCTGCTGTGCCTCGAGTGGCTCACGTGGATTGCGACCAACCACCAGATAACGATTTCCACCGCCAGCATCGATATCTTGGACAGCAATGTGCTGGAAGAGCTTCTCGTCAATCTTGAGAGTGATTGCCAGTGAATCCTGGCCTTGGCTGGATGGGCGAACAACAAATCGGCCCGGCGGCTTGTTGGCCAGGTACGTCTCAGCCTCTTGGAATGTAATGCGCTGGAAATCAGGATGGCCAGCAAAACGAGATGCGCTAGTCGCCACAGAAACGGCAGCAGAACGACGCATTGCAGCGCCTGAGGCACCCATTGAGGAAGAGGCGGCAGCAGAGGCAGCAGCGCGAGCACGAGCGGCCACGGCACGAGCGTGCTCTTGCAATGAACGAGATGCTAAATCTAAATCATAGTAACGATCCAGCGATGTTGCCAAGTATCCCAAATCAAGTCCAGCCTCGGCGCGTTCCTGGCGATCCAGTGCAGTGCGAACTTCAGACTGGCGTGCAGATAGCTCCACAAACATGCGGTCCGGATCAGCTCGCAGAATGACAGTGCGAAGAACACTGTCGTTGCTGATAATATCGCTAATACGACGCATTCCCTTGGAATCATCAGTGGCATGTTCCATTGTAATCTGGCATTCAAGTCCAGAGTCAAGTCTGCCCACTGCCAGGCGATCACTGACCCTGTAAATGTGACAAGTAACCAAAGTGCCTGGTCTCAATGTAGACTCCAAACTCTCTCCAGTAAGCATATTGAGAACGCGAGATGAAGATGGAGGAGCGAATTCGTTGTGTTGAGCATTCTGGAATGGCTGCTGAATTTCATTTCTAATAAACTTGAGAGTTTCGTACAATCTGATTTCCTTCAGTTTACTCTTTGATCTGTGTCCAGAATTGATATCCTCATTAATAGCCTCCAACGAAGCTTTTCTGAGTGTTTCTGAGTATTCATACAAATCCAAATTATCCAACTGGGCCATCTTATTATCAGTGATAATTTGCAGAACTGGACGGGATCTATCCTCATTTCTATTGCTGCGTCTCTTGGATGAGCGTCTAGAATATCTGTCATCTTCCTCCTCCTCATCGCTGTAATCATCCTCGTCATCATCATCATTGTTGTTGTTGTTGTTACCACGGCCAGAGCGATCTCTATTGCGACGACGGCGACGGCTGGCTGCGGAACGAGTGCGAGATTCTCTGTCGGAATCATCAGTGTCCTCAGCCTCTGAATCCATCAAATCAATGCCCAAAGCACCTGCAGCCATCTTTCTAGCAAACTTATAATGCATTGGATGGATTCTGGTTGTATCCAAGATGTCAGACCATGGCGAAACCTTCAAGAACGCAGCACAGTTTCTATACACTCTTTTACCCATATTGCATCTCTTCTTCAAATCTCTGCGTCTGATCAGGATGCCCGCTCCATCTTCACCATCGTTATCGTTATAGTCTTCATCCTCGTCTTCATCCATGCCATATCTGTTGCTCTTACCACTGCGCGATGATTTGCCAGCCACAGAGTCACTATTGAGAGAGTCGATTATAGCCGCAGCTTTACGTGGACCCAACCCAGCCACGTATTGAAGTAAAGGATGCAGTCTAGGCTGAGACAGCACAGTGTTGATAGACACACCTGCTCTGCAAACATTGTCAACCAGTGTGCTCTCAATTGCACGCCAGCGTGTGTCATCTGACAGTAAATGCTGCAACGGATGGAGTGGCAGTGAGAATAATACTTCACGCGGCAGCACTGCGTATTCCGTCAGTGGATTTACCACACATCTAGCTGCACATAATAAATAGCGCTCAACTACACTCAAATTCTTGTTTTCAGACTTGCTATCATTATTGTTATTCTTGGAATTACGCACAAATCTAGCCACAACATCATCTACCCACATTAACGGAATTGGCACTTCATCTGGCTCATTACGTGAATATTCATTACCATCACCGTTGTTACTATCATTGTTAGCATTATAATTACGAACCGACATTAACAGCTTTCCAGTGGAATGATCAGTGGTAGCCAAGATTCGTCTAACATCTTCAGATAAGTTATAAGCTCTGACCTGGTCACCAGTGATGCAAATAGTATCAGGCTTATTCTTTCTAATAAACTTAATAAAGTGCTGAGTGTTTGCATTGGCACCAGGGGCACTTCCACTCAAATAGCCCACAATTGAGCACTTGTCAATCAATTTACCATTTCCATCTATAACCACAATGGTCGTAACCTGCTCGCCTGGCCCGCCTCCACGTGGCTGTGGCTGAGCTGAAGGATGGAAATCGTCCAGTGTTAAGCAAGCTATCTTAGACGAGTGCTGAGTATTGTTCGCCAAATGCTGAGGCACAAACTGCTTTACATCAATTTTGCTTGAGAATGACTTGCGCAGCTCAGAATAAAGGAAAGTCTCAGCCTGTTGAGTCAAGTGAGATGTGATCCATTTATAAGCCAGCTGTTGGAACCATGTTGAATGTGCCTTTCTGACCGATGCCATTCTTTCGCTGCTCCACGCCTGAGCTGCAGAATGGAATTCATCACTGCGAACGGCATCTAACAAGGGTTGGATTGGAGGCAATGCACTCTCGTCAATTCCAGTTAATTCATCAACTATACCAAATCCATTTCTAACTGTGTTTAACACATTGCTGCTCAGTGACTGATTGGACCAATTTTCAGGCAGGTGGTTTCCAGCATGAATGACACATTTGAGCAATCCCTTTTCGGCGGCTTGTTTAATCTGCAGCCATACTGCACTGTTTGCAAAGTCATTGATTGGTTTAGCAGTGATAAACTGCAGATTAAAGAGGGAATGGCTGGGAGGATATGGCTCATCGTCTCTGATTGGTCTGCATGTAATTTTGGCATCTCTTAAAGTTCTAAATCTAACTCTTTCTCTGATTCGTGGATCAAATGCAATATCATATGCAAATACGTCTCTAGCTGCATGCAACACTGAGTCTGATCTGACATACTTGGCACTCAAGTACGAATCTGCTACTTCCAGAGGCAACAGAGTCTGGCTGCTTGGCTGAACTGACAATGCACCTGATGACAAGTTCTTTAACACTCCACTGACTGATATTCCAAACTGAGATGACAATTGAGGTGCTCTGGAATGCATCATATTCACGTACTCTGAATGAGTGGTAGTTTTCTTTTGTGTTTTGCTGTTGTTGTTATTATTATTTGAGTTAAAGTTAGAGATTGATTCAGCAAATCTCAAATGCAAATGATCCAATACATCTTGAATCGAGTTGATATCTGTTGTATCATTAATCCATTGATTCAAATCTTCAATCGATATCAATCCTCTTTCATTCTCATAATTCAATTGAGATCCACTATTGTCACTGTCATTCAATTTCAATGCATTCATTGCTTCTCTTGCATCATTTTTACGTGCATCCAGTGCTCTAAATTTAGCATGATACTCACTAATCAACCATAACTGATCTTCATTAGTATACAGTGGAGCCATTCTGTTTCCATCTCTACGAATGTCAGCTTCTGATCTCTGAACTGCCAGCATGTCTTTGCAATAGTTAATTATATACGGAGGCTCCGCAAAGTCATGTCCAAGCAAAGCCATCACATTGAATATAGGACCTCGCATTGATGTGCTGTATACCAACACTCCATCATTTCTCAGCTGTTCCATCGCATACGTGGTGGCTGCCTCTGCCTGTTCCTTGCTTAAAGGTGTTAATGCTGTTCCATTTCCAATATTGCCCAGTCTCATTTGAATTCTTTCTGGAATATCCGTTTTGCGTATGTCTTCATCCTGCCGTGTCATCATCTTTGCCTGCAACTCTGCTGGTTCAAACAACTCATCCAATTTAACTGGTTTGCGTGATTTGCGGCCATATCCGCCATCTTCATCCTCCTCATCACCATAATCACTGCCTTCACCCTCGGCATCTTGATTGTTATCATACATTGCATATTCATATTCATGGCCATCTCCAAACAAATCAACAATCTCCATGCGCAGTGAAAGGTCTGCTTCAGTCTCTGCATCATAGTAATTGGATGGCGTGGAATATCTCTGGCGCTGCTGTTGTTGGCGATGTTGAGATCCTGACATTGATGAAGATGATGTCTTTTGAGGACGGCGGTTTCTCGATTGAGAGCCACGACGATGTCTGCCATCATCCTCTTCGTCTTCATAATCCTGTTCAATGAAGCCTTGATTGCGATATCCTCCATCATCATCTTCATCCTCGTCTTCATCGTCCACATTGTCATTATAATCATTTCTACCAACACTATCGTAGCCATATCCAGCGTCATATCCATATCCACGACTGCCTTTGCCTCTGCGGTTATCCTGAGCATCCTCGGCATCTTCATCATCATCATCAAAGCCAAGGTCATCACGACGCGCACGACTACCATGACCAGTGCCCTCATCATTACGAGCATCATGGTGATGGTCATCATTATCATCATCATCACTATTAGCAATGCCCATTTCACCACGCAGGTCTGCCAATTCTTCCTCATCCAATTCTTCATCTGATCTTTCAACACGTCTCTTCTTCTTGTGACCACGGCGAAGCTTGCGTCCAACTACTGCTTCTCCATCACCTGTAGCACCATCCGCGCCATCTGCGCCATCCTCTTCATTTTCACCAGTCTCATCCGCGTTTTCTTCATTATCACCTTGGCTATCTGTCGATCTATCACGGCGCTTCTTGTGGCGACGGCGGTGCTTACGACGTCTGCGACTCCGTTCCTCGTCATCTTCATCGTCGTCGTCTTCATCCTCGTCTTCATCATCCTCGTCGTCAACAATGAATCCTTGCTGTAACTGTTCCAATTCACGAGCTTCTTCCTCTTCATCAATGTCTTCATCCGAGCTGTCTACAAAGTCAGGCTCATTACCTCTACGCCCGCCCATTTGTTGCTTCTTTGACTGTTTTGAACGCGAAGCTGAAGATGCTCTTGGTGCTGCTGCTGGAGAGTCAGAATCGTCGTCGCTGCCAGCGAGTCCACGATTCGAAGAGTAACGATCACCGCCACCAGTCGACATTTCTGAACAACGTAGAACAACAACAGCAACAGTAACAACAACAACCTATACGCGCTTTGACAAAGAAGGTGGAAGCGGAAAGGGAAGGGAAGGGAAGGGGAGGAAGTTGATGTTTTGGATCGATAAAACAAAGTAGAAAAAAAAAGAAAAGAAAAAACAAGTGCAGTTTCTGTTGCTGAGAGATGCTGCGACAACAACAACAACAGCAACAACCACAACAAACTCTTCCCTCTTTCGTAATCTACTCTCGCCAAAATGCACTGTTCGCTTCTTTTCTTTAAAACACTCAGCTAGTTCAGACGCTCTTTAAAAGTATTGGAGCAAGCTGAGTCTGTTTTTAAGAGAAGGAAGAGGTGTAAGGAGAGCAGAGAGGGATGCAACGACAATGATAGCAATATGAGCTGTTTAATCACAGAATAGCCAGGTTATCAGAATCATTTCTTGATGTAGCTCGACGATGTGGTATATGGTCCTTAGGATCGGGCGAATAACTCCACACAGTTTGGAGAGAGTTGAGATACGCATTCAGGAATGGTGAGTGTGAACGCTACCGAGATTTAGGAAGTTGTACAGGTTGTGGTAGAACTTGACAGTATGCTTCGACATGGTCAAATACAGTAAAGAATGAGGAAAGTAAAGTGCAAGAACAAACAATGGTGGCCATCCTGAGGGTGTTCCGATATACCCGTTCACGAGCCTGGCTGAGTGTGAACTTTGCCAGGAGTGGTATTCTTATCCAACTTCATACTGTCAACAAAACAAACTAATCACTATGAACCAGGCTGACCGTGTTCGTGCCAGGTTGCTCCAGCTGATCACAGGTGCTAGCGATGACGAGCTGTTCAAGATCAACAATACTTTGGCTGAAGCTGGTCATCTGGACCTTGATCGTTGCAGCAAACTTGGCTCGCCCTTCCCGCTCTTTGACTTGCCGCTGGAGTTGCTCGAACACTCTGCACACTACCTTTCACGAGGTGAAGCCGCGTCGATGATAACTGTTAATCGACTGTTCCATGATGTGTTCGCGCGAGTTGTCTGGCGTAGTGTAAGTGCCTGGCAGATCAAGAAATCCGAGATCCAGCCATCTGCCCTCAGTCGATATGGACATTTGGTGAATCAGCTGACAATTAACATGGTTGGATTTGTGGTAGGGAGCATTGCCTCTTTGGTGCCGAATGTGATGTCGGTTTCTATTATTAACGATGCATCTGGATCTAATTTACAAGCTGGACAGTTGGATTTACTGCGCAACCTCCGTAAGGTCATCTTCTGTGCATATGACTTAAGTGAGGTAATATTTGGTTCACTCGGTGATTGGATTAACAACGATTCTTTGAGTGGCCATGTAAATGTGATAGAGCTGAGCTTTGTAAACATAAGTGAGTGGCCGAAGGAACTAGTGAGTTTATATGGTAGCATCACAAACAAGAAACGAATGCGGAGCTCACTTTCTGCCTTCAGACATAGTATTCCAAATCATCTCCTAGTGGATCTGGCATCCTCATTAACTCATCTTCATCTTGCTTTTTCTGGATGCACTGGTCGCTATCTGGATAACATCTACAGATCATCGAATGCCATATTCCCGCTTGTTACTAAATTCAGTTTAGTCGCCTGTTGTGCGGGTCACAAAGAGAACAGTTTACTTGGAATGACACCAGAGCGATTCCCGTCAGTCAGAACACTCAATATAGATGTTCGTGATAATGGCTGTGTTCACCAGAATGGCTCTCCTTTGCCTATCATGCTATCTCACCCCTGGCCGAGTGTAGCATCGCTAAAACTCGTTGGCTATGTCAAACAGGACGATCACAAGTATATAGCCTCAGCATTGCCCAACTTGATTACGCTTGATTATGCCAGTAATGCGGATTCATATGACTTTGCCGATACCCTGCCAAAGTTCAAGTTTCTCCAGGTATTAACTCTGAGAGATGACTACAGCAATCCCGGTACTGGACAGAATAGCACAATTATCATGCCCAATAAGGTCATGAACCGACTACGCTCGATGAAACTGCGTGAAATAGCGCTGAAAGCTAATATGGTGCGATTCATCTCTTGTTTCGGTCCAAATTTAGTGGAATTGAAGCTTGGCGGCTGTACATTGTCTAGAGAGGCTGTCAAATATGCAAGCAAGGTCTCCAAGAAAATGAAGTCACCAGTGCGGCATTTGAGACTAAAAGCATACATTGAGAATCAATTGGATTTGTGGGTCGAGTTCATCTCGAAGTTCAAGAACCTTAAGGAAATTATGGTTGATAATGTCTGTGAAGGTGCTTATGATCATGCAAAAGAGTTAGCTGAGCGCTTCCCGCGCGCTAAGGTTGAACTATATCAGGGCTGATCTCTTCATTATCTTTTACTTAAATCATTTTTAACCTTACTAGTTGTTATGATTGTCAGTGTGATGTTTTACTATAGCTACCAGAACATAGAGTCTATTAAGTGGTCAACGATGCACTTTGAGATAACAACGGTTGACAGCTATGAATGCAGCAGTAACGTAACTGTTAAAACTCAAAGTGTGAATTGTTTGCAATTGAGCGACTAGCACTTTGGACGAGTGACAGAGCACTTTGGCACGAGACCAGCGCCAGCGCTGCCCTTGAAGTAGCACTTCTGGTTAGTGGCGTACAGCCAGCAGCCGGCGGATGACGAGTCTTGCACCTGGCAGCCAATGGGGACACAGGGGT
>MU602802.1:0-13865 GCA_025201865.1 Ramicandelaber brevisporus | reverse complement strand
TGCTCGCCTGCTTTATTTTTGTGCCTGGCGATTCTTCCTTGGCACTCTCTGCTCCACCGCCCTGCATTCGCTCTTCCGGCCACTACCCTCAAACACCCCTCAGCACAAACAAGTATCTGCTCTCCACCACACTGAAGAAGCAGTCTCGCCCCAGAGACGCATTCCCGCAGAGACATTCCCGCAGAAACACTCTCCCAGAGACACACTCCCAGAGACACTCTCCCACAAAAACACTCCCCAGAGGCGCATTTGTGTTCACAGCAACCAAATACTCACACTCATTTGCCTCCTCTGGCTAATTAGCCTTTTACGGACTGCAGGCTACACCTTCTTGGCTGCGTCGCTGGCCTAGCAGCTACATACACGTACACGTATACACACACAACCACACGCAGAGAGAAGGGGAGAGGGTTGTTTGTCGTGCTCGCCTTGCCTGCAGCCCTCGATCCTGTCTTGTGGAATCCGCCCTGTGCTGATTGTTTGTAGGGTTGCCGGAATTTCTATATAACTGTGCCTTGCCGCTCGGCCGCCTGCTGCACTCTCTGCCTCATTCTGACTCACATCTCCTCATCTGCTCAATCAACTCAATCAACCCAATTAGCCCCATTAGCCCAGTTAGCCCCATTAGCCCCATTCAATCAACCCTCATCACACTCCACATCCACTCCACATCTGCTTCCACATTCACCCCACATCCACTCTATATCCACTCCACATCC
The DNA here is from genome assembly GCA_025201865.1 of Ramicandelaber brevisporus. Taxonomy (NCBI): domain Eukaryota; kingdom Fungi; phylum Kickxellomycota; order Ramicandelaberales; family Ramicandelaberaceae; genus Ramicandelaber; species Ramicandelaber brevisporus. Next base: position 13,146 of record MU602802.1, on the reverse strand, counting down.
ACCCCATATCCACTCGACATCCACTCCACGTCCGATTCTCTGCCGCCTGCCTTCGCCGCGCGTCTGCCATAGTGCCGCACACTCTCCACACGTCGACATTCTTTCGGCCACACTCTTGTCTTCCACGTCGTCACCTTCCACACCTTCCACACCTTCCACGTCGTCATCTGGCGCTAGGGTTGCACACTGACATCCTACACCCACTAACTCACACTCACTCATTCACATACTTATTCACTCACTCACTTATTCACATACTTATTCACTCACTCATTCACACTTACTTACTCATTCACCCGCTCACACTAACCCACTTGCAACTACTCATTCACGGGCACACCCACATCCACTCACGCTTACTCATCCAAAAGCACACCCACATCCACACCCAAAAATACATCCAAAAGCACAGGCAACCCTGAGCCCGCCACAGCAAGCCCCGGACCACTCTCCCCATGTGCTACCACTGCAAGACCACCGCGTGCACGGCCCACACCAACGACTTTGTGCAGTTCCGCCGCGACCAGGTGTACCACGGCGGCGGCGGCTGCTCTCAGGCCGACCTGATTCGCGACGTCAACCAGATGTGGCGCGCCGACCCGTCCGTCTAACCGTTTCTACCGCACCGTCTTCACTCGCTCGATCAATCGCCCGATCAATCGCTCGCTCGCTCGCTTGCCTTCGATCGCCTTCCGACCTGCGTCTCTTCGCCTCCGATTCCATACCTCATGCTGCTTCACTCATCCCATTTGCTTCATTCACCATCCTCACTGCCTCTGCTCACTCTGTTCACTCTGTTCACTCTGTTCACTCTGTTCACTCTGTTCATTCTTTTCATCCTCTTCATCCTTTTTTCACTCTGTTCACCCTGTCCAGACAATGCCTTGCGCTTTCTTCGCCCTCCATTTCCGTTCATTTTCCTCCCATTTCTATTCCATTTCCTCGTTGCTGCCTACTTCCCCTCCTCCCCCATTTGCCGTTTCCTGTTTAATAGTATTATGATTCGCTGTGATATATTGTGATCCACTGCGATATACTGTGGTGTGCTGTGATGATTGTCGCCAAGCCGGCTTCAATGTTGAAAGAAGAAGCGCATCCAGAGAGAGGAATGCGTGTGTGTGTGTGTGTGTGTGTGTGTTTAGGCTTACAGGTTCTTGGTCACGAGCAGCGTGCTGGCATTCAGTCCGTCGTTGAACGTTGCCTCAATCGACTCTTCGTGCGTTGGGTGCTGGTGGTGATTCTTTTTCTGACTTGTACAAAACAACAAATGGAACTTTAACTGTGATCTAACTGTGCAAATTATTTGATCAATATCTATGCAAATTGATATTTAATTATTTCGGTGGGGTTGGTGGCATCTTGATGCTGCTGGTATCAATAAAACCAGTGTCAGTGCAGACGGCCGCTCCAGCTGGCTTCGGGTAACACGCAAACATGTTCGGCTGGCCGGCAAAGCCACCCATCCAGCACGGCGAGCAGTCCTCGTGTGTTGGGCTGCACCCACTGTTCTTAGCATAATCGAAGCAGCTTCTAGTAGGGAAGCGGGTATCAACCATATAACGCGATGGAGCGCAACGACCTTGAACTGGCTCCATGCAGACATACTGCTGCGAGCCAATTGGCAGGTCCCAGCAGGCGGGGCAAGCTCCTCCCTTGGTCGGGTCGCAAATCTGCTGCGTGACCAGGTTTGTGCAGGTAGCAGCAGGGAAGTTGATTGGCCAGGTCTGTGCGGCCGGTGGCTGAGTGCCATCAGCGCGTACGAAGCCAACGGTGGCGAGGAGGGCAAGGGCAGCAATGGTGAAACGCATTGGATGTGAGATTATGTGAGATTATGTGTGTGCTTGTGTGTGCTTGTGTGAGTTGCTGTGGCTATGTGGAAGAAGACACGAAAACAAAAAGACGAAGAAAGCGACGCGGCGGACGCTTTTTATCCTTTCGTGCATTTGTGCTGCCCACGCACCGCGAGACATCTTCTAGTCAACAGAATAACTTTGGGGGAGGACGGTGTGTGAATTGTGAGTGGAATGTGAGTGGAATGTGAGTAAAATGGAGTGAAATGGAGCAAACTGTAAGTTCAATTGTCAAGTAAGCCAGTCATATGATGGTCATATGGCAGTCACGTTGTTACAAAGGAAGGATTGATGCCACGCCGACACTCTTGCAGCTTGAGATTGATACAACTCATTTCAGTCAAAGCAGTGTGAGTGTATATATGTGTGTGATTCTTTTTTGTTACTTCATAAAGAGAGCTTTGTGTTAAAAGGGTTAAATGAATTAAGTAGATTATGGTTGACTTTGTTGTTCGGCGGGTGTTTGGTCATCGCCGTTATCATCATCTGTAATATTGACCAGTATCTCAGATCGTGGCGCCGGCTGTGGTTGTGGTCGCGGTACAGGAAGTGAGGTGGTTGAATCAGGCGCTGACAGCCATGGATTGTGTGCGGTGGTAGTGTTAGTCCATCCAAGTGGCCGTGAGACTGGTACATGCAAAGATGCGGCGTGGTCACCATTCACCCTGCCGGCAGAAGAGTGTCGTCTACGCTTACTGCGACGGTTCTTCTTTGCCTGTTGTTGCTGTTGCTGCTGTTGCTGTTGGTGGTGGGAGGATGCACCAGATGTTTCAGCTGAGCTGTGCTGTTGACTGTGCTCGCCAACATCAGGTATGTGCGGTCTGTCTGAAGGAGGTCTTGTGAGCCACGGTCTCAGGTACTTTGTGTCAAGTACTGTAAACCAGTGTTCTTGCAGTCGAGCACGCTGTTCAACCATGTCGTCATCGGCGCCATCGTCTTCATCGTCTTCACCGTCATCTACGTCATCTACATCACTGCCATCATAACTTTCGTCTGATTCACCATCGTCGTCAATGAACTGTTGTTGTTGCAATTGACCATTACTTGGACTGCTGATTCCACCATTCTCGCCAGTTCTGATTCCAGCGTGATTAATGAGCCAGCGTGTTGTGCCACCAAACACAACAACAGTGATTACAACAACACCAAGCACCATTGCGCGAATGTATGGACCAGGATTCTTTTCGTCTGGCTTCGATCCGTCAGCAGGCGAATGGTGGGCTTGGGCAGCCAGTGCAACGGCAACTGCACCACGCAGTCCAGCCCACAGTAGCAGCATCTGATATGACATTGGCACCAGCTTCTTGCTACCCAGCGTGGATGTGGCTGAGGCCGTTGACATTATTGAGTCTGAGCTGAGACCACGCATTGGGGAGAGTGGACGACTGGCGACGGAACTGACGGCTGCAAAACTGCTTGATCGACTGCGGCTCCGACTGCGCTGTTGCTGCTGGTGTTGGTCACCTGTGTCCTCACCATCATGTGACTGGGTGCTCAATGGTAAGACAGAGCTTGCTCTAGCACGTCGCAACTGCTGCTCAACTGACTTCCTGTGGATTGAATTCATTAGTTTGGACAGAGGGAAGATTGCGGCAGCACGAGAGATGACGACGATGACTGCGGCAATGATGATGAAAATTGGACGGAAAATGAGTTCAGAGTCAGTGAATAGAGTTAAGCCCAGATCAACAAAGATGAAGTTCTCACTGATTCTTGACATGATTTCAAACACTTCGTTGATAGTTATCTTGGAATGATGCGATAAAGAAGGAGTCACATAATGTCTCATTGTCATTCCGCAAAACAAAAGAGAAACTATTCCAGACTTGCCCAATCCATTTGAAAAGAAATATGACGAATAAGCCACAATCAATACAAGACACGATTCAATCGAGGGGAATAAATGCATGTCTGTATACTTGAATAGCAATGCACTTAGCAATGCAAATCCGATGCCGATAGCCAACGAACTAAACAGCACATTTAAGAATATCAACACGCCGGAGCCCACCACTGCCAGTTGGAAATCTTGACCTCTGAACATTCTCAAAGTAGTAAACAGCACAATGGCCACAGCATCGTTCAACAGAGACTCGCCAGAGACAATCGCATCCAATCTAGGCTCAACTTTCATCTGTTTGATTACAGCCAGCACGGTAACTGGATCGGTGGCTGATAAAACTGAACCAACTATGAAACAATCCAACAGTGATATCGGAAGCGAATCCACACCTGTAATCACAAATGCATACAACAACACTCCAATAACCATTGCAGATATAAATGTGCCTATAAATGCAAACACAGCTATCGGGACTAAATTGATAAAGAAATCAGCCTTGTGCAATTGGTACCCACTGCTCAATATAATTGGCGGAAGCAGCACATTGAAGAATATATCTGCATCGAAGTTCATCATATTCTGCACCTCAGTTCCCGGTTGCAATCTTAATGCCAGTCCAACCAACATTCCCGCTGCAATTGATACAAATCCTTCTTGGATAACAGTCACTTTGCGTCTTCTTAGTATATAGCTGGTCAACAATGATAGTATTAGCAGTGCACTGATAATAAACAGTGCCCACCCCATAGCCTGCTCTCCTGCAATGTCACTGCCTGGTGTATGCGATGGCTCTTCGGGCGATGGCTCCACTGGCATCTGCCCACCATCACCGTTGTTGCCATCTCCATCACCACCGCCGATGGGATTGTCTGAGCCGCTGCCATCTCTGAAGACTGTCGAAGCTGTAGAAATTGTAGAGGAAGAGGAAGAGGCCATACAGACTGTCACAGCTGAATACAGCAGCAGCTGTGTCAAGAGTGCGATCGCCTTCATCAGCCGTGGCGCCAGCATTTCGCAATGTGTTCGACGCTCGACAAAAAGTAAGTTTGAAAGTGTGGTAGTTGCTGTTGGCAGACAGGGGAAGCGCGAAAAAAAAAAGTAATTCGGACGTGCGTGTCCATCCACCGTAATATAAATCAATTTCGGCAGCTGGCATCTTGGCAGTTTGGAGCGAGTCTTGGCATTTGCAACGAACTGACGTGGCACCTTATTCTGATAAACATGAACCCAATAATGATAGCAACAATAGCAGCAGTAACAACAAAGAAGAAAGAAAGAAAGAGGTATCACGGTTTATAAGTTAAATTGGGTAGAGAAACAATTATAAAAAGAGAAAGCAGCAGTCGTGAAAAAGAATGAGAGGAGGAGTATAGAAGATGAAGAAGATGAAGAAGAAGAGGTAGGATTTAATCATCGCCATCTGGATGAACTGGGCTGAATGGCGAGGTTGGCAAGGCAGTTGGTGCTGGACCAGCTGGTGGTGCAGGTGCAGGTGCAGCTGGCGCGCGAGCAGTTGGGGCACGAACTGGAGCTGGAGCTGCAGTTGGCTGCGGCTGCGGCTTTGCCTTCGTAACTGTCACAGTAACTGGAGCTGGATCTGCTGTTGGTTGCTGAGGCTCTTCAATCAATGTCACCGTCTTGGTTGGAACTGGGGCAGCTGTCTTGATGACTGTCTTGGTAACAGCTGGAGCTTCCTGAACAAGAGTTGGTGCTGGGGCTGGAGCCACTGTCTGAGTGAGAGTCACAGTGACTTCGGGAGCTGGAGCAGGAGCAGCAGCTGGAACATCCTCGCTGTTGGCCAATGGAGCAACTGGGGCAGCAACGGGGGTTGGAGCTGGAGCTGGAGTTGGAGTCTGGACAGTTTTGGTGGCAGTGGCAGTGACAGTGACTACAGCTGTTTTGACTGTAGTTGGTACTGGTTCTGGTGCTGGTGCCTTAACGGGTGCTGGAGCAGCAATTGGCTTAGCCGGAGCTGGGACTGGTGCCGGAGTAGTAGCATCATCCTGTGGATCAGAAGGAGCTGGAGCAGCAGTGGGTGCTGGCTTGGCTGGAGTTGGCTTGGATGGAGCTGGAACTGGAGCGGCAGCATCATCTTGAGAGTCTACTGGAGCTGGAGTTGGAGTCGGCTTGGCTGGAGCTGGCTTGGCTTGAGTTGGCTTGGTTGGAGTTGGAGCACGAACTGGAGCCGGGGTGGTTGGAATCGGGCGTGGTGGCTGGAAGAAGCCATCGGCGTCAGTGGCTCCAGTGCTGCCGGGCTGCTTTGGAGCGGGAGTCTCTTCATCATCGACTGGCTGTGGAGCTGGAGTCTTGGTTGGCTTGGGTGGCTTGGCACGAGTCTTGGATGGAGTTGGAGCAGCAACTGGAGTCTCAGCATCGGCATCAGCATCAGCGTCAGCATCTCCATTGGCAACCTCGTCCTCAGCAACTGGCGGCTGCTTACCCTTGGTTGGTGGTTTCTTGGAAGTTGGTGGCTGCTTGGAAGTTGGTGGTGCCTTCTGTGTCTCCTCTTCCTCAGAATCTTCATTGCAGTTGACATCCTGAAGGGCTTGGATGCGAGACTTGCCAACTTGCAAAAAGTTCTGAGTGCAATAGAGACCAGTGCCAGCACAGGCCAAACCCACAACGTTGAAGCGATCATTGAGCAAGTTAGCACGGTGGCCAGGGCTGTTTTCCCATGCAATCTGAGTCTGGCGGCCATTTCTATAGTTGAACGCCACATTCTCTGCCCAGTTGTTAAAAGTATATGGATACTTTTTGAGTCGCAGCTGTGGAGTGGCTGTGGCTTTGCTGAATCCATCGTGGCTCATCTTGCCGTTGGCTGCTTGTTCAACAGAGTGGCCCAGTGCAACCTTGGATAGCTCTGGATCGAGCTTGAGTGGACGCTTGCCGTTCTTGGCACGGAATGCATTGACCTGGCACAGCATCTTCTTCGAGCTGAACATCTCTGGGCTGTATGTGGTCTTGATACCGCTGCTGCCCTTGGATGAGGCCGATGGATCTGTGGCATCATCACTGCCATCAAAGCCATCGTCATCAGAAGCAGCAACAACGGCAGAAGCTGCGGCAACGTGGTCGCCATTGCCAGCAGGGCGTGGAGCTGCCTGAATGTGATTCGACGAGATGAGCAGAATTGCGACTGCGCCGACAAATGTGCTGGATGAGAACTTCATCTGAGAATGATAATAACAAAGATATATATATAGAAAGAGAGAGAGGGAAAGGAAGTATAAAGGGGGTTAAAGGTAAAAAAGGAGGTGAGGTGAAGTATGAGGCTTTGGCACAAAGAAAGACCGGACCGGCCGTATCGTCTAAATTTGAAAGCTCAATACTATGGAAGCTGTCGACTGCTGTTGCTGTTAGGTTGTTGGTAGGGTGGTGGGGAGGAAGCTAAGAAAGAGTGAAAAAAGAAGCTGCTTCTACTGTTGCTGCTCTTTTTTTTACGACAGTGGGCTTGCGTGTGTGTGTAGGCTTGTGTGTAAGCTTTGAAGAAAGAGTAAAGAGGGAAAGGGAAGACAATGGTGAAAAGGAAATCATAGAGAGAGACCCCCAAAATGGCAGAATGCAGCCCTAAAAAGAGGGGCTGAAAGAAATGGAGCTACGTTTTATACGGAGAGGATTGGCGACCAGTGCGGCGGCACTGGGGGGAAAAGGAAGTTAAAAAAGCTTCAGCCCATGTTCGTTCAAGTCTTCCAATTATTTTAGCTCTCGGAATTAATCACTTGGCAAGACCGCAATGACGGAAACGACGGCAGCGACGGCAACAACGGCAGCCTGAAGATATGCCCGTTGGTACAGTACGACGATGACGATATCTCTCTATCCATGAATTGACGTCATTCAGGAGGATCGGCAGCACAACCTAAAGCCAGTGCCTGTTAAACAAGTCACTTAGTTTAAACAAACAAAAAGTATCAATTAAAGCATGTCATCAAGCCAGTCTTCCAGATTATCCAGAGTCTCCTCAGGCTGAGTCTGTGGCGCCGTTGTTGTGGTGGCTTCCCGTTCCCCACCCACAGCTGTGGCGTTCTCTTCTAAAGTGGCGTCAACTGCTCCAGGGGGATCATTGGATTCCGATAATAGATCTGGCTGGGACTCTTCGACCAGGGCCGACTCAGCCACCTCAACAGCGGCACGCTCTACAGGAATGCTTCCAGTTGATTCGTCAGCGATGGTGTGCTCTTCTTCCGCTTTTAGAAAGAGATCGTCGTCGTTGTTGTCGTTGTTGTCGTCGATATCGCTGTAAGCTGATTCGTCCCATGGTGATGGGGCTGGTCGATTGGATGCCATCGAGCCGTAAAATCTCAGTAGCTTCTCATTGTCAGGGGATTGATGCTGAACGACACGAACATCCCATGGCAATGCTTTGACAGATTGCTCTAGATGGTCAAAGTCGATTTGGATCAAACTCGCCAATGTGGCATTTGGTGCTGCTGTTGCTGTTGCTGTTGCTGTTGCTGTTGCTGCCGCTGTTGTGGCTGCTGCTGCTGTTTTGTTTACACTTGGTTTGCCAAATGCTGATGAGGTGAGGTACTGCGACGGATCAAAGTTCTCGCTTTCTCGCTCTTCGATTCTCGCCAGCAATGCTGCCACCTGTGCTGCAGTTTCGCGCTCGGCCTTTGCGTTTGCATCGAGCACTTCCACCGCTGCGCTGCCATCGCCTGCTGCAGCAGCGTCTGCACCAACTTCTCCTTCAACATCATCTTCAGCATCCGAGTCGCGCATTAATGCATCGAATTCAGCCATTCTGTCGTGATTGTTCTCTATCCGTCTGCGACGAAACTTGGAACCAGCTGTGGATGCGGGATGCTGCGCTGCTGGCTGTCTCGATTGCCCGTTGTTGTTGTCATCTTCAGCTCCGTCAGAGTCATTGTCATCAGATCCGTCCTGTTTTGCGGCTGTTGATCGCTGATCGTCGCGTGCTGTTCCACCTGGCTGTGGCTTCTGTATTCCGTGCTTTGCGCGATATCGCCTCGACACTTGCTGCTTGTACGGGTCAGGCTTCATTGTGGTGGTCTGCAAGCGAAATGAATAGGTTCAGGCTCAAAATAAAGAAAAGAAAAAGCAAACAAAAGCTGAGTATGAGCAAATGATGTTTAGTGGTGTTTAATGAGAGTCTTCACCAGCTCCATGATTCTCATGTGCAGTGGTAGAAGTGGTGGTGGTATTAGTCTCGGCTTGCTGCTGTTGCTTCTTTGCAGCTGCCCATGAAGCAAATACAGCCATCTCGCTATCTTTGGCTGGATATGTGTGCTCTTCTGGATGTGGGAAGCTGCCATCTCTGACTTCGTTATGGTAATCAGCGAGTGCCTTCTGGATGTCTTGACCAATCGAGGCATACTGCTTGCAGAACTTGGGCACAAACTTGTCGTAAATGCCCAGCATGTCGTTCATGACGAGCACCTGTCCAGAGCACTCTGGCCCAGCACCGATGCCAATTGTTGGAATGCTCAGTGCCTCTGTGATGATCTTGGCGACTGGTGCTGGAATAGCCTCTAGCACTATGCCGAAGCAGCCGGCAGCCTGGATTGCCAATGCATCGGCCAGCAACTCTTTAGCCTCTTTGGCAGTCTTGCCCTGGACACGGAACCCGCCAAGTGAGCTGGCGCGCTGCGGTGTCAGACCAATGTGGCCAAGAACGGGAATGCCCGCGTTGACAATTGCACGAATCGATGGCGCAACGCTGCGACCACCCTCCAGCTTCACAGCCTCCATCGATCCCTCGCGCACAAACCGCACAGCATTTGCCACCGCTGTCACTGGGCATGCCTCATAGCTTCCAAACGGCATGTCGCCAACTTTGAAGGCGCGATGCACGCCACGGCTCACCGCCTTGCAATGGTAAATCATCTCGTCCATTCCCACTTCGTTCGTCGATGGATATCCAAGCGCAACCATTGCCAGCGAGTCTCCAACCAAGCACATGTCGATGGGTGACTTATCAACGAGCAAGCCGGATGGATAGTCGACTGCTGTCATGACGGAAATGCGCTTCTTGTTCTTGTGGAGCTTGCGAAGGGTGAGGAGAGAGACTTTGGAAGCTGGACTGCCGCTGCTGCCAGGGCTGGCCGATGGAGAGGCAGGGTGACTGCTCAGTGCAGAAGCGGTAGTACCAAAAGTGCGGGTGGTACCAAAGTGTGTCACAGAGGGAGTCACGCGAGAAGCTGCCACAGCCACCGGGCAGCGTGACAAGTGGTGACGACCAGCTGCAGCCATAGCAGCCGTGGCGACGGAACGAGTGAAACGAAGAGCGTGCATTGCGGCAGTGTGTGTGTGTGTGTGTGTGGAGAGCAGTACAGACTACAAGAGCAGAAGCAGAAACAGATATGCGTGTGTGTGTGTGTGTGTGTGTGTTTGTGTGTCAGGAGAAGGTATTCGTGTGGAAGTCTCGGACTTGTCAAGCGTGGAGTCCCACCAACGGAGATACAGTGATCAGCGTGAAAGAGAAAAAAAAATTGAATGGTAAAAAAATTTATTGACGAGAGAGACAGAAATTTCTCAAGCGAGATGGATGGCTGGATAGGTGGATGGTTGGATGGATGGATGGACGGAAATCGCGCTGGCTGTATTTGTAATATTGGCAGGTCGTCACGTGCCCTACATCGCGTGTTGGTGATGTACACGCACACACACACACACATCCACGCACATGTGCGAATGACTGTAGTGGTTGCGCATCGCATGACGGTGGTCGTTGCCTGACACTGTTTAAACAATGTTCATGTGCAGATCGATAAGGTGGAGCTGCGAAGTCAAGGAGTAAATGTATATCGTAAGCGAACAACATGCTGATTTGGCGTGCTTACGTACAAATCTTCTCAGTATCACATCTGAAAATAGATTACACAAATGAGACATTGCTCATCCGCAGTATAGTCATGCGATGCATAACTAAAAGAGTATAGATCCGACTCAAGCATTTGAAGATTTGCTGACTGGGACATGGTGCAATATAGTGCGAATCGAGAGAGATAAAGATAGCATTAAATGTGCTGTAAATGAGGTAGGATGAATTAGTATTTGGATCAAATCAAAGGCTGTCATTTACTGTGGTTTTGCACAAAAGATGTAGCTGGTACACTCACTTTTACACTACAGCCACAGAATATAAATGGATATTCAGTCAGATGTATGATATAGCTCTAATGCAAGTTTCCAACTCTAGCGAAATCCACAATGGTCATATGAATCAGGAGCATCTAACATTGTTATAACCTGAGTATTTGCCACATTAAGGTTGAGTAAATCAGTTTTTGAGTGCTCTTCTGTATGAGTAAAGTGACAAGTCGACATTCTTCAACAAGACTGACTACTGCAAAGGAACCCTTTTTATGTATTGAGTGCATATTAGATGTAACTGTTACTGCAGATAAATTTCACTTCATCGTAGCCAATCTGATCAAACGCAAGATTGATAGAGTGGAGTTGCATCTTTTTTTTCAACTCACATGACTGATGACGTAAGAAACAAAAACAAAAACAAAAACCGATTCTAAAAATACTCCATACAGCAACTAAAATGGCCACCTCCACAGTCCCAAAATTGCTCACTCAAGTATTTAAAACACAAGCCCATTATTATGATGACCACATTGAGATGGGGGAGAAAGGCACCAGAATAGCGTGTGGCAACAGCATGATTGTTCCTATTTTTACATCTCAGCCGACAACAGTCCCATTACATCGTCCAAATCGACCAACATGTTGCCAGAGGCTGACTCAAGCTGGCTTTCCGCTGTCCGGCAATCGTATATAAGAAGCAGGCGGATTCAGTTTGCTTCGTTTGTCGCCACGATGTTATTTGTACCACACACAACCACTTTACGTACTACACTCCCAGATCACAGCCATCGCAACTCACTTTTATTCGCGCTTCATTCGATACACACACGCACCCTCTCTCACAACCTACATTGTAAATTCCCCCTTCCATTACAACTATGCGTTTCATTACTGCTGCTGCTGTTTTCGCTTTCGCTGCCGTTGCCTCGGCCGCTCCAACCCAAATCACTGCTGACCCATCCCAGGGTGTCACTGCCTTCCAAGGAACTGCAAGCTGGACCAACTTTGGTCTCGGCTCCTGCGGCTGGAACAACAACGACAATGAGATGGTCACTGGCGTGTCTCCAGGTGTCATGGGTAACAACGCCAAGTGCGGTGCTTGCGCCACTGTCACCGGCAACTCTGGACAGTCCGTCAAGGTCAAGATTGTCGACAAGTGCATGGGCTGTGCCGATACTGGCTTGAATCTGAGCCCTGCTGCCTTCCAGGCTTTGGGATACCCACTTGGCATGGGTCGTGCTCCAATCAACTGGGTCTTCTCTGCCTGCTAAACCACGTCACTATGCGCTCATTCCCTCCCACTTTCCTCGGTAGTTCATTAGAATAAATGTATAGTTTTCCCATTAAATTATATTTCAATATATTACTTTTCACTGTTTTGCCTCGGAATGCTGCTGTTGCTTCTGTTGAGCGATTTCAACAGCAACAGCATCCCATGCATCGCCCATTTGCGCCTCGCCGGTCGACCGATACACATTTGCAATCAACTTGGCTGCATTTTCATCGACTGCGTACATACCGCGACCCGATAGCGACAGTGCTTCGGCCGCTGTAGTCTTGATGCGACGCACAATCTCGTCGATAGTCTCTGGGCCATACGTCGAGAATGTGCGCAGTGGCTTCGATGAATCAGTCTCTGGCACAGGCTCGTTCTGCTTTGACTTTGAGCGATAGATGACTGGACCACGAGCCTCCATCTTTGCTGACAGCTCGCGCATCTTTTCCAGGCAGCCAACCGAGTGGCGAATCAGTGCGCTGAACATCTCGGCATTGTATGGCACATTGTAATACGCCACAAATCCAAATGCCATAAACATGCGGTCGAGTTTGCTCATCATCCGCTGAACATGAGGAGCCAGCGGCCGTGGAGTAGCTTCCGGTGCCAGCGAGTTGATTCCCTTAACAATGGCGCGCTCAGCAGCTTCACCAGATGCATTGATCAATAGAGTGATGTCGCCTGGGGTGGGAGACGCACCATACGACTTGCGCAGCTTGAGTACTTCCAAAGCTATATCCGGACGATCCAGCTGTGCGCTCTTCTCGAACACCAGCTTTGTCAGATCCTTGTACATTGACGGAATGATCTCGTGCTGCAGGAACTTGGCGCGATGATGCCGCCACAGAATCAAAAACAACTGCACCTCGCCTGGGCTGGATGCCTTAGTGATCAAAGAATGCAGTGCTTTGGCGCTCGGCGGTCTGGTCGGATTGGTGACCTGCATGTGCGATACAAATGTCTCCCAGAATGAATCTGCCACATCCTTGTAGTGTCGTTCGGGGATCTCTTCGCCCTGTGGCTTGAGCGCGTGCATACGTTTGCGAATCTCGTCGACGGTGGGCTTTGGAGCAGCCGTCTTTGACGCGGCAGCGGCAGAGCTTGCCGCGCGAACAATG
>MU602801.1:32539-49277 GCA_025201865.1 Ramicandelaber brevisporus | reverse complement strand
TAAACGCCTGGAATATCACAACTGCCACGTACACCACCACATGTAAATCGCCAATAGTCAACGAGTACAAAATCGGTACCAATATCGAAACCAAATTAAGAATGACCGCATCAACTGGATGCTGATATAATCCTGTGAATCCAAACAGCGGGTAGTTCTCGTGATGCACTGAGTGTATTCTGGCGTAGAATTTGTACCATTTGTGCTCTAAGCGATGAATCCAATACAGATAGGCATCGCTTATAACTGCAATGGCGAGGAACTGCATTGCAAATTTTGGGAACGATGGGAACGGCACTGTTGAGGTTTGGACACCAGCCATGTGCAAGACTGGTTGAACGAGGAAGTAGAGCTGGATACAGCCGGTCAAGCTCATGATGATCAAGTTTTTGACACATTTCCAAACCACCGATGCATTTGGCGCCGACGCTACTTCTGATGCATTCGATGAATCCTGTAGCAGCGGATCAACCGCTTCGCCAGAATCAGTGGGCAGCTGTTGTTGCTGTAGCTGTAGCTGACTTGATGGCAGTGGCGGTGGTTGAATCTTATAGCAGTCGAAGAACGAGATGTAATTACACAGCAAATAGAGGAACGATGGAATTACGTAAGCCACTTCCACGAAAGTAAACAGAATCACCGACAATACCAGCCTTTCGTCTCGTCCGTCGAACAGCTTTAGCCATAGCTGCTCGAGGCAGTTGAACTCGGAGTCCGTCGTAGTTTTGTTGCTGTTGTCGACGGTTTGAGCGTGATATAGTTGTAGTTGCAGCTGTAGTTGTAGTTGTAGTCGTGAGCGTGAGCGTGAAGCTATCCAAAGAACATCAGGGACAACAGCGTTTCGAGACAGAGAGGGAGAGAGAGGGAGAACATGACCTTGAAAGGAAGCAAGGGGAGAGTGGGGGTCTCCAGGAGTGGGATAAAATAAAGGAGGTCGTGATATGTCTGTGAACAATATCAGTGGACCTCTGGACTGATTCTTGGGTATGACAACAATGGTGTGAACATTGACGAGTTATATTAAAGATTAAGGAGGCGATGAAAAGAGAGTATATGGCGTGTCTATTAAACTCATTTTAAGTAGTCGTTTTAATAAGATAGTATCGAATAGAATTTAACAGAATTGTGTGCTTACCTACTCCCGATCATGCCCTAGTCTTCCTTGTTGTTTTTATTCTTCGCCGGTCCTCGTGGAAGTTTCTTTACATATTTTTACTCCGAAACATAATCCGAATGACTGGTAATGTTTAGTGGCGGTGGTACGTCTGCACACAAACCCAATTAATCCACCAGTTGTTTAGCATTTGTGATAGAATGTCCGTCAAAAAAAGAAAGAGGAAAAAAAGTAGAGGAAAAGTAAAGACTGTGTGTGTTAAGATGCAGTCAAAGAGGCGTTGTATTGACGTCGCTGATCAGCAGGACGGTGTAGGTGTGTGGCCGATCTCAGTGTTCGGACCCAGTCTTCATGCCCACGTGGACACTTTCTATCTATTTTGTTTTTGCTTTTCATTAAGGTATGCATTGAACATTTGTGCAGCTCACATCTATGACTGTTTATCCATTGATTTTGTGTGTGTGTGTGTGTGTATTTTTTTTTGACTTGTTCATAGAACGACGCCCAACTCTTTACAGAGCCATCATACATTGGCTAAAGACACTAGAGAGGTGGGTTGATACGTAGACGCGAGTCTTGAAGTTTCATACATCAGAGTGACTGATGCACCATGAGCAAACGAGTGTCTTTCGGCAGAAAAAGACATTGAGAGAATCGGAGAAAGAGAAAAGCAAGAGAGGGCTGCATAGAGTGGAATGGCGGTGGATGAATGAACGAGTGAATGTATGGATGGATGGATGGATGAATGAATGGATGGATGGATGCAGACACTGACTTTTGTTCCGCTCACCGAACTGCACCGGATCGAATTCTATTTAAAACGCACGCCTTCTCCTTTCTCCCTGGTCCTTCCATCGGCCAGTTCCGCTCTGCCTTTTGAAGTTACTTGACCTGTATACTCTCTTTCATTCGTCACTTCCATTCCTCAGATATTGCACCATATTCACAATTTCTGCAGTCATTTTTGTGTGAGCTTACGGCGCACCGTCGATCTACCTATCCTTTCCTTGTTGACTGATATAGAGGCTTTGTGGCCACCATAGCACACACATCATCCATCTCATATCCTTTTCAATCAATCATTCGTTCGCCCACCTTTCTTACACTCAGTTCTGCGCCGCCACCGTTCATTTCCCCCCTTCCCCTTCCCTTCCCTTTTTTCATTTCCTTCGTTTTATTTATAACCAATCCGCCGTGTCGCCTATTGGCTCGTGCCAGTTGCTTCCTTTCTGACTTTTCCATCGAACTCTGTTCGAGAACTCACTCTTTTTCACCCAAGCTTCTCCTTCTCCTTTCTGCGTCCACATCTCATTAGCAGCAAGCAAACAGATCCACTCGTAGGAACAAAAGAAGCTTCGCCACACTTACACTTACACTTACACTCACACTCACACTCGCCTCCACTCCATCTCCCTGGGCTTCCTTGTAACTTTACTTTGCACCAGTGTGGACCGCTTGCCTCTCTCTTTCTCACTTTCCTTCTCTCTCTTTGTTTGGCGGTTATGCGGTCCGGTCCAGCCATCTGCTCATTACCGCTCTTTGCGGTGTTGGCAGTGTTAGGGTCTCTCGTCCCCCTGGCCTCTGCTGCCGGCGGCGCTACTTCCGGAAACAGCACAACTCCAGGCACGCCTGACCACCCATCGGGCATTCTCGCCGGTGCCAACCCTTTACTGTTCAATGCTTCCAATCCGCTCCCACTGTTCATAGTTCAGACACTGGTCATTGTCACTCTCACTCGCGTTCTGGGAGTTGGTCTCTCTTACCTGCGCGAGCCACTTGTGATTGCCGAAGTCATTGGCGGCATTCTTCTCGGTCCGTCCGCGCTCGGTCGCATTCCTGGCTTCAAAGACAACCTGTTCCCAACTCAATCTCTCCCGTTGCTTAGCCTGGTTGCCAACCTCGGCTTGGTTTTGTTCCTATTCATGGTGGGTCTTGAGCTGGATCCGCGCGTCTTGAAGAAGAATGTGCGCACGTCGCTCACGATCAGCTTGGCGGGCATTGCGCTGCCGTTCGGATTAGGTGTTGGTGTCAGTACTCTGCTGTATAGGAACCTGAGCGACTCCCATGTCCAGTTTACGAGCTTCATGCTGTTCTTGGGTGTGGCGTTCTCGATCACGGCGTTCCCGGTTCTGGCGCGCATTCTGACCGAGCTGAAGCTGCTGCGAACGCATGTGGGTTCAGTGACAATGTCGGCTGCTGCGGTTGATGATGTCACGGCGTGGTGTATGCTTGCGCTGGTTGTGTCGATCTTGCGCGCAGACGTTGCATTGAATGCATTGTATGTGTGCTTGATTGGTATTGGCTTTGTGCTGGTCATGCTGTTCCTCGTTCGTCCACTGTTAGTGCGTTCTTTGAAGCGCATTGGTGGATTCAATGAACAGCCGTCGCAGATGGCAGTGTTCATCGTGCTGGCGCTGGCTCTTGCATCCGCCTTCTTTACCGACTACATTGGCATCCACGCCATCTTTGGTGGCTTCCTCGCCGGTGTCATTGTTCCGCACGATGCTGGATTGGCCATCAAGATCACGGAGAAGATTGAAGACATGGTCCACCTCCTCTTCCTCCCGCTCTATTTTGCCCTGTCAGGTCTCAAGACCGACGTCACCACTCTCAACAATGGCAAAGCATGGGGACTCATGTTCCTTGTCATCGCTGTTGATTTCCTAGGCAAAGTCGTTGGATGTGGTACGGCCGCTCGCATCTGCAAGTTTAGCTGGCGCCAGTCGTTGACTATTGGTGTGTTGATGAGCTGCAAGGGCTTGGTCGAGCTGATTGTGCTCAACATTGGTCTGCAGGCTGGTGTATTGAATACGACTATTTTCACAATGATGGTCATTGGCGCGCTGGTGTCGACTTGTGCAACATCGCCGCTGGTGCAGCTCATTTATCCACCACATTTGCGCACGTACATTGATGATACCACACTCGCTGGCAGTGGAGCGGAGTCGCAGGATTCGCCAATGTCGGCCACGGAGTCGTCGGCTGGTGATTTGGACAACGTCGATGATATTGAGGATACCCGTCCGAATGGCCAATTGGCTGCCATCCCAGAAACTGACGAGAAGCATGGCGCGGCATTGCCATCTGGAGCACATGTGCGTCCAGCCATGCCAGTGCGCTCAACATCTGCCTTGAGTGTCTATGCTCATTCGCTGCGTGTATTGCTGTATGTTGATCGTATCCAGCGCATCCCAGCCGTTGTGGCATTGCTGACCCTTGTTCGCGATACTACTCACACACATGCCCGCCCACACACGCCAACTTCGGCCAGCAACCATCTCGCGGTTCCATCGGCAGCACCACGCCCACATAATCATCACTTTGTGCGCATCACCGCCATGCGTGTCATTGAGCTGTCCGAGCGTGCGTCAGATATCATGCGCTCTGCCGCCATCGATGTTGCGGCTCGTGTGATCGATCCAGCCATGAATCTGCTGACCACTCTTGCCCAAATCTACGGCGTCAAGTTGTCCGCTTCGGTTGCCACTGCTCCAGCTGCAGAAATCGCCCAGAGCATTTCGGAAGCCGCGGCTCGTTTGCATCCAAACCAGCATCATCACCACGGGATTCATGGAGTTGGAAGCGTCGTCGCCACTCGCAGTGGCACACCGGCTGACCGCGCGGTTGAGGCTGGTCTTGGTTCGTATTTCGCCGAGGGTGTAACACCGGCTTCGACCACAACTACTTCGGCAATCCATCATGGCACTGCTTCGGATGCTCACAAACTGACACTGCTTGTTTGGGAAGGTGCTGGTAGTGTAGCCAGTGTCGATGAAGAGTTTGAGGTTAGTGACGAGGACAGCGATGACGGAGACGTCAACCAGCCCACTGGCACATCAACTGCACTTAGCGGCGCTCAGGCTGGTAACCGTCGCCAGTCGCTTCTGCGTCGTCCATATCACCCGCTCACTTCAGTCACCAGCGACACATCCGAGAAGCCGAAGCCACCAAACACGATCCCACTTAAGCGTCGCACCACTGCCACATCCACGGTCAGCGCTGCTGGTCACCGTGATGCTCGTAGCGGCGATCACTCTTCCGCTGTGTCTTTGCTGCACTATCGCACGTACACTGCGCCGCAGTATGCTCAGCTTGTTTTGGATGTGTTCCAGCGCACTCCGGGCACGGTTGCGGTATTTGTGGATCGTGGTTTCTGCTCATTGGGTCACGCTATCTATCCACATGCCACTCACGCTGTGACGGATGACCACCACAACCACCATTCGCATGTTAGTCCGCGTCCGCTCCACATTCGCCCAGTAGAGAGCGTTCAATCCAACTTCAGCGACCATCCTGTCGTTGGTACCACCACCACCACGGAAAGCACACCAACTGCTCACGACAGCCACGTTCACTTCACCGAACCTCACATCCCACTCACTCGCACCAAGCTTGCTGGCGGCGATAGCTCTGTAGCCCATATCGTGTTTATTCCGCTGGTTGGCGGCCGCGACGACATTTCTGCGCTCCATCTCGGTCTTCGCCTGTTTGCTCGCAACCTCAGCACTGTTCGCGTCGTAGTGGTTCGTTTCGTCATTGGTCAACAGCAGCAACAGTCACAGACTTCTAGCGACGCCGCAGCCTCAACTGGACATTGGGTCGCGCCAAGCGATGACGCTTTGCTGGCCGAGGCTCGTGCTGAGATTGCTGTTTACCAGCCATCTTCCGTGATTTCGCTCGAAGTCGTGTCTCTCCCGACTGGCAGTGATACCGTTGATGCCGCGCTGTCTTATGCTGCCGTTCTGAGCCGCACTGATTTGATTATTGCAGGTCGTGGCGTTCTTCCACAGTCGTTTGGCTCTCACAGCCATGCTGCTCCGTCGGGCAGTGATCCGTCTCATGGCGCGTCTGCAAGTGCGGCTGTGGGCCAGAAGCGTGATTCGGCTGTGCTGGGCAAGCTTGCACATGCCTGTCTGCATCCAGAGTACCGTGTGTTTGACGAAGAGAATGACGATTCTCACCACATTCAAGCATCGTTGCTGGTTGTTGGCCCACAGAATTAGACTTCGTCTTCTAAACTCACTCCTCTTATTCTTCTCGGCATACTCCTTCATTACATTCGCCTTCTCCTAACATTCCATATCTGCTCGTTATTCGTTCGCCTTTCATTTAACTATGTACTTAATAGAATGTCCAGGGCTATACTAGGAAAGAGTTGTATTAAAAGCAAAACAAAAAGAGAGGTTAAAAAGATGGTACGAAAGGAGTGTAGTTGAAGTTGATACGCCAAGAGAAAAAAGGCGAGTTTGGGGGGGGAGTATGGCTGGGTGAGGAACAGAAGTTGGTACGAATATGAAGTTGACGACTAGAAGAAGAATGTGTTGCAAGTGCAGGTTGGCTGACACTTGCACTTTCCACAGCGAGCATCACTGCCAGGCACATTGGAGCAGCAGTTAGGTGGAGGGCGGCCCGACGTGTCGTAGTTCTCCCAGCAGCCACAACCGCAATCAGTCATTGAAGTAATGTATGTATTGATAGGTAAATTGTGTAAGAGCTTGAGTTGATAGAGATTGCGCTAATGATGCTGCTGCTGCTGCTGATGATGATGATGATGGGCTGGGACGACGAGGGGGAGGAAGTGGTGGAGATTGTGGTAGCGAGTGGGGGGTTATAAAGGTGTTGGTGCGAATGCCAAGGCTACGCCAACTAGGAATACTTGGAAAAATGAACTGTATGTAATTTTCCCATTAGGAAAAGTTGAAGAAGAAGAGAAGAAAAATGGCAACTGGAAAGAAGAAAGAGGAAAGTAGAAATAGGAAATTGGAGAGTGTGTGGAGGACGTGGATGATATGGTGGATATGGAAGTTTCTATTCGCGGAACGAAGGGCCAAGTGTGATATATGTTCGCGCGGAAGTGTGCAGACATTGCAATGCTAATGGAATGCAAATGGAATGGGATAGATTCCATATTCAAAAAAGTAACCGGAAACGAAACGTTTTTTTGGTGTGAAATGGGAAAGGATAGCATTGGCAAAAAAAAAAACGACGACGCCAAGAAATCGCAGGTGATTGATGTGGTTGTTGGCGTAGCACAAGGAAACTTTGATATTGGGATAGCGGGGGAGGGAGGGAGAGGAGGAGTGGGATAGTGATCAAACCCGGTGTGCTTGTGCACAGGCGGACATGGGCTATTTTAATAACATTCCCCCTTAATAAAGGGATATTGGGGTTGTAAGACGTAAAGGAAGGAAACAATGAGAAAGTGGAGTGAGAAGAGGGGGCTCGCACAATGTGGTTGCTGCGAATTTTCAGTGTGCCAAGAAACGGCAACCCTGAAAGAAGGTTGTGGTAAACGTGTGCATCGTTGTGATAGCCTAAAGTGGTAAACGAGGCTGACTGCTGCGGATGTCTCAAGTTTAGAATTCTATTTTGATGCGTTTTTTTTGGAGGCTTGAAGCCGAAGAGCCGGCAAACATCGCGGCTTGCAAAATACAGTTAATGTAAGGAAGCTACAATATGAAACGAGACTTGGCTGAGGGCAGAGTGGAGTGAATCGGGGAGGGAGGGATCTTGATAAGGTTGTTGGCATACTGGCAGATGTAACTGCAAATAGATTCGTGGCTTTTTTTCTCAATGTAATTTGCATTCGCATCAATGTTTAGGGTTCGGCAGTAATGTAATACTTTTGAAGAGTCCGGGTGCCACGTCTAAAATTACAACGATGCTTTTCCCTCTCCCTCACATGTTTGTAACATCATTTCCCCCACTCAACCGCGTGTTCATGGGTTCGCAATGTCAACCATCTGCTCGGACAGCATATCCCCTTGTTCTTTCTAGACGATACCAAATAAACTGTGATTTAAAAAAGAAAATGATAATATTTATAATATGAATGTGGATACATGTGATGATTGATAAAGAAGAGACTCGCAAGATGTTTTAGGTAGTACAGGAAGGTCGCAGTGAGAAAGTAGGGGGAAAGTGCATGCCAAGAAAACGGAAGGAATGAGCGGGAAACATGTGTGTGTGTGTGTGTGTGTGTGTGTGTGTGTGTGTGTTTTACTAGTATGGGGTTCCGCAGCACGAAGACGACGCTGATGCGTTACCGCTTGAGTATCCAGACGAATACCCGCCGGAGCCATATCCATATCCACCTCCATATCCACCGCTGCCCTGGCATCCGGATCCCCCAATCAGCTTGTTGCAATAGCACACTGGCTCGCATCTGCAGCCATAGCACTTTGCGTTGCTGTTTGCCGAAGAGGAGCAGGCTCCAGGAGCAGGCATGCCATTGAGGCTGTTCATGTTCCAACAAGCACAGTTACAGCTCATGTTGATTGTCTTGATTGTCTTGATATTGTTGATGGTGGTGATGGTGATGATGATGGTGATGATAAAAAGAGTACCTGGAGGTGTAAAAGCTGTCAAAGTGAAGGAAGGAAGGTGACGGCGATGATGACGATGATGACTATGAAAGTTGTTAGTGTGATGGTCAAGGTGAGAATGAAGAGGAGGGGACGAAGCCAGGATACTTGTAGTGCAATAAATGTTTCGCGGGTGGTTGACCAATAGGAAAAGTTATGGTGGGAAAGAAGAATCCTTGGACCGGGAAGCGAGGTGTGTGTTCTATAAAAAAAAACAAATCCGGGGACTAGGAAAATGACGAGGTGAGATAGTTGACGGGCAAACAGGAATAGAATTGACGGGCTCAATGTGGTATTTATAAGGGGTGATGGCGACGCCAAGAGTCTCAATTGGCTGGTATAATCAACGTGGTACACGAAGGGTTTCAATGTGAGGGTTGTGAGGGCTGTGAGCGAGACTGGGATTTGTGTATGGGCCGTGTAGCTATTTTAAACACACCTTCTTCCTAGCAAAGGGTATTTGGGGTTGTATAACAACGAGGAAAGAAAAAAATAGAGGTGGGAAAGCGAGACTTGTGCGCAGCAGATAGGGCGAAATACTGATATGCCGAGACGACGAATATAGAACGAAGTGTGTTGAAAGGGCTAGGTGAAGGTGGAAAGTGTCATGAAAAGCTGGTGCGTTTTATAGAAAGAACAAAAGGAAGAGGAGGAGGTAGGCTGAGGCTTTCTGACAATAAACGGCGAGGCTTGTTGTGGTAAACACGTCTGTTCAGAATAGCATTTTTTTTTTAGAAAAGAAAGAGTTTGTTTGGAGGCTTATTGAGACGGAGGGAGGCTGGAGGCGGCAGTCGGCCTGAAAGGAAAACGAGGCTTGTAGTCAACAATTTGTGCTAAAAGCCACGGAAGGAGAGAAAGAGAAAAACGAGGCTTGAGCTGGGAATATGAAAGCAAATTGCTGACAACTGCGCAAAAGTGAAAGGAGCAAAAAACAAAAACTAAAACAAAAATAGATCGGTTCAAGTGATGCAGAACACGTTGATGATGATGATGGTGATGACGGCAGGCACGCTTCCTTCAACCTAGCCGATGGCTTTATGATAGCACACATGGAGAGAAGTTTCGATGTGGCAGTCATGAAATCCGCAGCTGTTCAGAGATTACTGGCCATTCACGAAACTCGCTAACAAAAAAATTTTCACACCCGCACTGTCCTTCCTCTCCGCTCGTTCGCCGCTATCCACAGTTTGGTGGTAACTGGATGACTTCCCATTGCCCGCTTCCATTCAGGCGGATTGCCAAGCCAAACTGTTTATTTTTTGATTTTGATTTTCAAGCCTCGTTTGTCATCGTAGGGTTAACTTTCTTCATCATAGCCAGAGCAGTTTGCAGAGATTGTTCCCCCGACACACACGTGTTTTTGCCAAGGCGAGAAAAATAGACAGCAAATCTGCACACGTGTATGAAACGTGGACGCCTCCAAATGCCACATCTTTCAACATGCACCGATTCATTGCACTATGACATCACAGTATTCTCACAGTTGCAAGAATAGAACGGCACCTTCTTTGCTGCGGATCACCGGTGGAATGGAGTGGAATGGATTGGGAAAGTTCTTGGCAAGCCACCATCTTGCATTGGAAATGCTCAACTAAGGTTAGTCATTTGCATACTGCGGTGTGATTATGAACAAAGTCATTCAAAACAGAATACTCGTTTTAAACAGATTGGCGAGCTGAATGCGAGTTAGATGCAAGCTGAGCTGAGCTGAGCTGTGATGATTGGGAGTTTCCTTTTGTGTTTTGTGTTTTTGTGTTTGTGTTTTTGTTTTTGTTTTTCTCCTCGTCTTTTGTTTGTTGTCCTTTTTCCTTCCTTGCAAGACACAAAAAATTATATATCATTCAATGGAGAGTACACACGACGTTGCAACTCAGGTTGTGCCGGGCCAGCAGCAGGCGATCCACGATCTGCCGTCATCCCAGCGCGGTCGTGGTCGTGGTCGTGGCGGTGGTCGTCCTTCCAAACCACTTCGTCGATCTGCCCGTAACAGCACAAGATCGCTACCAGCAGACTCAACTGACGACAGTCTCTCTCCACTACCTGATTTGGATACTGCGCACTCTATCGCTACTGTTGGAGATAGCGCTCTCAACTCTTCTCAGTCAAATGGTGATTTGGCTGAAGACGAGATTGCTACACAGCCAGTAGCTGCAAGTCGTACTGCAAGTCGTGATCAACAACAACAACAGCAACAACAGCAGCAGCAAGGGCCGCGTCGCGTTCAGTTTACACCAAATGTACCTCGTCAGATTATGTATTCAGACGATGGGAAGCAAGTTACAGAGATTGACATAAATGGCAAAGAACATCCTCCTGGAGAACTATCTGATCCACCGTCGTCACCAATGAAGGCATTGGGCAAGTCACCAGCTAAAGGCATTCTCAAGTCAACAACCACTAGTGGTACTCCATCAGCTGGATCACTCTCAATTGCTACATCACTGTCATCATCAGCCACAGCACTTGCAGCACCTGTCATGGCTAGACTAGCAACCATGCCGCTATCTACATCGACTTTTACTGCATCGTCATCATTATCATCACTATCGTCATCATCAACTGGAGCAACTGGAAGGATTGTGCGGTCATCCACATATTCTCAGATGTTCAACAATTCGCACAGATCGAATCAAAATAGCTCAACTCCTCATCTACAACAACAGCAACAGCAACAACAACAACAACAACAGCAGCAACAGCAGCAGACACTACATGTAGCAGGATTTGATAACTTATACAGCGACGCAATGCAGGATGTTCATGATATTACAGAGGTTAATACTCGTCGCAATGCAGCTACATCACACTCCAATGGCATTGAGGCAGCATCAGAGCCACTCACAGTTGAGCAGTTTTTAGCCTCGACAGTACGTGTTGTCCCATCAGACCCAGATGAACGTGCAGAGTACTATTCAACTGCCTACTCTCGAGTGCTTAATTTGACTGATGGGCCATCTGCATCCATTGCGGAGAGTGAGCCTGTGGCGTTAACAATTCTGTGTAATGCTTGTTCACAGGACATTGTGGATTTGGTTTCGTCTGAAGATAAAGGCATAACAATCAAGTCTGAGCATGCAGATAGTAACAGTTATGGACAGTCACCACAGCCAACGCCGAGCGCAGTGAAGCTTGCAACCAGATTTCGCCATTTGGCTCTTCAACTCGCACGTGCCGTATTCTCAAACAATCATCTCATTCCGCTGCTATCGTTGGCCAGCATTGAGCGTGTTTTGCAGTCAGTACTGAGAGTGTTGAATGAACCATGTGGGAGAGCATCCAAGAAATTGGCATTGGGAGTTCTTGCTCAGATGCAGATTCAACCTCACTTGTTGCTTTATACTCAAATAAAGACAGCAAACAGCAACAGTAATCACAGCAATAACCACAACCTCAATCACAATCACAATCACACTCACGGCATGGGAACTCGCATCACATCCACTGAAGAAATGTATCGTGAAATGGGACGTAGCTATGAACCATCTCCACTTGTGTCACAGCTGCTGAATGGAATATGGACCACAGCCCAGCACCTGACTGGTTCAATCAGCACATCAATGGATGCACTGTTGATATCCAGAAAGTTGATAGATTTAAGAGTGACTCTTCACATTTCATCAGCTGAACTCGCTATCAGACCAGCCATCCCACAGCAGCAACACCTGCAGCAACAGCAGCAACAACAGCAACAGCAGCAGCAGCAACCAACAGAAGTCGCAGTTACTTTGCCGATCTCGCATGTACTCGCAAACTGTGGCTCGTGGCTCGGCATCTGTCTCAAGCTGTTGAATTCAAATCGAACTGATATCCAACCACACACCCGCAGTTTCTTGAGAGAATCGCTTCTGCCTGCATTCCTCTCTGCCCACAGTACAAACAGTGTCGTTCATGCCTATAGTATTGGTCAAATTGCAGCGAGCACTTCTGCAACTGCGTCACTCTTTGGCGATGATTCACTCAAGCGATTGGCTCGCAGCAATGATTTGACTGACCTTGTAAATGCACTGGCCAAACGTGCTGAACAAAATTACCCAACTGCCGCCAAATTATTTGGTGCACTGACAGTGATATTTGGAAGTACACTCTATCGCACACCGCTGCTGAATAAACTGCTCAAAGTGATTGAACCAGTCTTCAATTCGCGCAGTCAAATATCGCGCAGCTATGCATTCTTTGAATGGAGAGCACTCATCTCTGGATTTGCACGCAGCACTAATACCAATGCATTGACAATGTCATCCAGCCAAGCGAGTAGATCAACAGTTGGAACAGTGCAGACAACAGGCTCAACTGGGGGATTGGGCTCTCATGGCGGAAACAGCGAAGAGCTATTTGCCAACGAGAAGCGTGTTACTCTATTGATGAATCCAATCAGCAAATTCTTCCCAGAGCACCTCGACATTGAGCAGCAGATGGAGTGTCTCCGCACCTGGTCAGCCCTGCTGTATGCAATGGGTCCAACTCGACTGGCTGAGATGCTGCCCAAAGTTCTAACTCCAGTGTTGAGTGTAGCACTCAAGAAGTGGCGTTTGAACGAAAGTGGCCCTCGCAGTAACTCTCCAGCAGCTAATCAGACTCAAGAACTGCAGCAGCGACAGTCCGCTTTAAGAGCACTGGAGGAGATGGCTGCGTTTGGTCGGCAGATTCTGTTCCGGCTGGTTGCAACTGACTCGAGACGCAGTCGGGGTAGTGGAGTTAGTCTAACTGCTGACATGGTTGAGTTTCACCGCATTATCACTGGCGTTCCACTGAGCAGTCTTCCCAATGTCAGCAAAGAAGATGGAGACAGCGATGATACTGAAGCGACTCTACCGTTTGTGTCTCCACTGTCTGCTGGTAATGCTGCGTTTGCATCTGATGTTTTGAGTGGAGCTCGGTTTATGGATCTGAGCCAATACAGCACATTGCCGCCTGAGCCAGTGTACTTGATTGCGCCATTGAGTCCAGTGTTTATCCGCAGTAATTTTGGTACATTTGCTGGTTTGTGGCTTGATGCGCTTCGCGGTGTAATGTGTCCAGCTGAGGACTCGTATGTTCTTCCAACAGAGTCTGCATCGGCTTCTTTGGTTTCCATTTGGACCGAGCTGTGTAGAAATATTAGTGAATTGGATCGACATGAGTTAACACCGAGTTCTGATACAGTCTCGGCTGTTGGCCAAATAATGAGCACTCTGCGCACAACAAATGAGCTGCTGATTAACGCCACACACAGTCACTCAATTGACTTTGATGGTTCAACTGCTCTTCTCAAACTAGGTGTGAAGTTGGTTGAGATAGCTTTGGATACTCTTGGCAAGTTAATACTCATTCGTCAGAATTTCCAGGTTAATTACTGGGCAACCTTGTTGGAGAATATATGCAGAGAGGCTACATCACACAAAGCAGATGCTGTTCGTTCTTGTCTCTTTGTTGACTTGGCGCCTTTAGTCACTGAGCTTGGTCTTCCGTTCCAATACAGTGTTCATGGCAACAATAGCCAGCTCACAATTGGCGACAAGGTTAGATTAGTCTGTCCTCCGCTGACTGCATTGTTTGGCGAGCTGCTGTATCTGCTATGCATGGTTCCTGCTGCAAGCATTGACATCATCAGTAAAGATTTATTCACAAAGTGGAGTGAGTATGCATTTAATTATGATGGCCAGCTCAATCCATATGTCCAATCGCATTCTCCTCAGCATCAGAATCAGCAGCAGTATTTTTACTCCACCATGGTCTTTATGTGCAGTGTGTTTGACCACTCGGTTGATGCAAATGACCCCGTATTCGATTTATTCTTACAAAGGAGAGTTCCACTCGCAGTCTGGAAGCACCTTCTTGAATGTATCAAGTCATACCAAAACTGCAACATACTGTCACTTAGCTGCTGCTCTCAGATTATTAATTCACTCTTGGCACATACCATGATGTGGCAGCCAGATTATGTTATAGATACAGATATAGATATTGATGACAGTGTGAATTTGGCGAGTCGTATGATTGAGCGCGGAATCTTTATTCATGACTTTATTGATACAATGTCGTTTGGAGATGTCATTTGGTCACAACTAATGCCAAGTTTCGCTCATTTGCCCACAATTTGCACCTCAACGGATAACATCGTTTGCGATATTGTAAGTGGCGTAACATTGAATGATTTGGCTACATCTGCATTCTGCATATCTTCTTTGCTTCTAAAATCCGTTGGCTTAGTTCCGTCCGATTCTTATTCTGAGAGCACAGCCATTCAGCCTCTGTCGTCATCTGCATGCTGTGGCCTCGACGTGACTCTCGATGGTACTGGTAATAGCCATTTGTGTCATTTGTGCAGCACTGTTGACAAGAGTATCGCATCTGCAGCTGCCATCATTCCCGCTCCAGCATTTTTAATTGATGCTGGTCCCATTGATCCAGCATCACTGGCTTATTCCCCATACATCATGGACAATATACTGCCTCGCTTGCTACACTTTTTGGCTCGCTGTCTTGACTACAACGCTGATGGCATTCACAGCTGTACTCGCAGGTTATTCGAAAACTCTCGCAGCCAGAGTCTCAGCGCATCACTGGATATATTCTTCAAGGCTACCAAGTGGCTGCGTGTCACAATTGCACATTCGTTTGACTACCGACTTGCAGTCTGTACCAGCGCTGAGCAAGTGAACGATGTCATTCGCGCTGCTCTCGCGATTGTTCCACCAATTCACAATCAATACTGGTCATCTAGAAGTTTGTCTACGATGCAACACATGGGTGGAGAAGAGAGTCAGCTGCGTGCTATATTGCTTGATATCACTGCAACGTGTTTGGCACCGTTTGATGTGATATGGCGTTTAACTGATCCCAGCAGTGGTCGTGAGCCAGTGGACGCTGCGAGATTTGAGCCAATTCATGACCAACTCAGACTGATTGAGTCGGCTTTGGCAGAGAATGCTGACTCTCTGTCAGTTATGATGGAGGCACTGCGTTACAAGATGCATGTCGTTGGAGTCGGTCGTCTGCTGAGAAATATGCCTGTGTCTACCACAGCTGGTGACGATGATACTGTTGCAGTTGAGACTGAGGAGGTGATGCAAGTAGATGTTGAAGTGACACCGAATCAGATACCTACATCCTCATCAGCTTCGATGCAACAGCAACAGCAGCAGCTACAGCAACATCAGCAGGCTATGTCACAGGATAACTCGCCTGATGCATCGCCAGCAGCTACTCCAGAGCATGCTGTGCAGAATGGCAAGTTAAGACGCAAAAAGCGAAACTCTGTATCGCCGCCACTCTCTAACCAGCTTCCACCTACAGCCCAGCCATCGGTAGCCACTGATACAGCCACTGATGCAGCCACTGATACAGCCAGTTCAGCACCAGCACCAATTTCACCAACTCCACCAACTCCGGCTGTTGTCGTGACATCATCTGCTGCCATTGTTGCTGCCACGGCCACTGCTGTCGACTCAAATGATGCAGCAAT
This sequence comes from Ramicandelaber brevisporus, assembly GCA_025201865.1. NCBI lineage: Eukaryota > Fungi > Kickxellomycota > Ramicandelaberales > Ramicandelaberaceae > Ramicandelaber > Ramicandelaber brevisporus. The sequence continues at coordinate 33,355 of MU602801.1, read as the reverse complement.
CTCTGTTGAAGCGGCATCACCAGCACTGTCAAGTCGACCGAAACGCAAACGATCCCGCCAGTCACAACCTGAAGCTGTCGACGAGGCACAGGAAGCTGTCAACACTGCTACTGATCATGTGCATATTGCCGAGCCAAGTCCTATTATTTCGCCAATTCCTCGACACTTTGATACAGCTGCTCAGCCAACAAGTCACACTACCGCATCCACGGTTCCAAATGCAAGCACTGTGCCTCCACCGTCATCAATTTCTGAAAACGCCACTGCCGGTGCTGGTGCCGCTGCTGTCGCTGCCACTACTGCTTCCGTCGAAGAACCATCCCCTGAACAAGCCGCGAAACGCAAGCGTCGCAATCGCAAAAAGAAGAGGCGTACTGGAAGTCTTGAAGGTGCTGTTGATACAAACAACACTCCGAATCGTACTGCTGATGGTGCACAGCACCAACGAGCATCAAATGAGTCTTCTTCTTCATCTTCTTCTGGAGTTGCATCAACAGCATCAGTATCGAGACCTGGCAACACAGCCGAAGCTGGTCGTGTGAGTGAAGATATGGACATCATTGGCGATGAGGCAGATCAGAATCAACTCATTGGCAATATCATCACAAATAGTATCAGCAGCCAGCGTGGTACAACAGCAGAGTCTATGAGTGTCAACATGACGAAGCGGTCGACTAAGGAGCTGTTGGCTATTCAGAAGCGATTGGGCTTCTTGATGAGCGCCGTGGCTGACGAACTGCATCATCGATTGTCTGCGATTGATACAGACGATGGCGAGCTTGCATAACTTACAATATAATTAATCCTTTAATATCA
>MU602801.1:0-22101 GCA_025201865.1 Ramicandelaber brevisporus | reverse complement strand
ATCATTAATCCATTCTGCAGCGGTGCTAATCACGTCGTTCGACATCTTGGTGATTCTGAGAGTTACACGGCGAAGATATTTCATCTGCTCGAGATGGAGTGTAAACATCATTTCCATATCCTTTTTGACTTGAAATGTGATCGACGTGGCAAAAGGAAAGTAACCAGAAACAGAGAAGTCGGGTTTGATGTACTTCAGATCTACAGTTCGAATGCGTCGAGCATTCTTCACCAAAACATCCTGTGGTACATTGCGGCCATGTATCATCATGTTATTGAATTCAATGCTTTTCCAGACTCTGTTAGCAAAGAGTTCATTGAACACTTTATTCACTGGCAGGATTGGTGCAGCCTCTTCACGGGTAAAGTAACTTTCTGCAGTGTACTCCAGTAACTCATACGGCAAATCAAATAGGCGGAATGGTCCGCTGTTGGAGATGCTGAGGCGGTCAATCAACTGTGCCACTTCACGCAGCTGCTCTTCGTCGGCAGTGTCCGCAAAGCTGTGGATCTTGTCACGCAGGCTGTCCAGAGCAGTGGAGAGCGCAGTGGTAGTACGGCGTCGTTTTGGCGGCATGCTTTGTTCTGTTTACTTTGTTTTTCTTGTGGATGTGTGTGACGGCTAGATTCCTCAAGGCAAACTGCGGTTGGCGAAGAACACACACTTGCGCCACCATGCAAAGTCAACCAAAATCGAAATCAAAGATCAAAGTCACTAACATTGCATCCCACAGCCGGCTCTCACTGAATTACAAACATAGCTTCGCCTACTGCACGAGCGACCACGATATACTATCAATAGAAGTTGAGGGGGGGTGAGTTGAAGCATCTTTTAAAAGAAAAAGAAAAAAGATTCAATTATAATCTGCATTTTTTTATTCGTATCAATGAGCTTGTTCCTGATTCAGACGGATTTACTCAATTTATATTAATGAAGAGAGTACATTGGATGAGCAATACCAACCGACTCATTGCCTACATCTGTTGCATTCGTTGATGACATCAGCAGCTTGAGATATCTGCGAGACTGTAGTTGATAGTACAAACCATGCATCCTGCCATCTGCTCGTCGCAGGCAAACATAGTAGAATCCAGATATCTGCAAGTCGCCCAGGATGAGTGAGTTTCTTCGCAAAGTCTCCGCTGATGCATTCTTGTGGTTATGCGTGTACTCTTTCCATCGCATCAATACATAGTTTTCGCGTAACCGGTCCAATAACGGCGTTGGTGGTGATCTGACTTCGTCGTCTGTGTTTCCAGCCGCGAAATCGGCGACACTGTTAATTTCATCTATGAGTGCCTCCCATTTAGCAGCAGTCTGAATGTGCGTGAATGCAGGCAAATGTCTCCAATGTCTAATGTCGGTGCTTCTATCTGCATTCCAGCGTTCTGTCCATAGCTGATTGTTTGTCATATCAACAATCTCTCCATTAAAATAGCTGACAAAGTTTTCTGGAGTTCCATCAACATAATTGATCTCAAATCTGCCCGCCAGTGTGCCCTGATTCCAGTTGACTGCATCCAATATTACGCGAGTGTGCCAAACTGCTTCCAGTGACGATGATGATGACTGTGATGATGCTTCTGGCTGATCGAGGTAGTAGGCAAATAGTTGATTGAGTCCAGCGGGTATAGAATTATCACCAGTTTGAAGGAACTGTAGAGCAGCCGAGTCTCGATTGATAGCGTTTGTTGATCTATCAATGTTTCCAAAGAGCTGGTCTCTTCTGCTACGTGATGAACGGTTCTCATTGGCTCTGGTAGCTGTCGTAGTGGATGTGGCGTCCGCAGCATATGGCTGATCAGATGAGAGTGAGAGCGGGAGTGAGAGTGATGCGTCATCGTTCATCAATGTCAAGTCCCAATCAAGACAGACCTGGCATCCACATTGGCTGGATATTCTTTGCTTCGAATCCCAAGTTGCTCCTGCAGGCTGTGTACTGCACTGTCGACCAACGAACACTGCAGATGGACGCAATAAACTGCAAGTGTATCGCAGGTGATCGGAAGTTGATGTATATGAAGTTGGTTCAATGCGTGCAATATCCAAACGATTGATCAAGCCAATGAGCTCAGATCGCTCAGATCGAGTGAGTGTTTGCCATGGACGAATCGGCTCAGACCGACGTCGGCCCATGGAACGGCGTCGAGACACTGACACACCATCATCATCTCCATCAATAGTTTCTACACGATCGCCATCCAGTGGTGCAAATAGTGGTGATGCTGGCTCTGGATAGTACGCATGCAGAGGCTGTTCGCGTTCAATAGTCACACCAATTCCAGATGTGGTTGTAGTGGTTGTTGTAGTGTTAGTGGTTACTGTAGTGGTTGGAGCAGCTTGCCTGTTAAGAGGATCTGAATGCATAAGTCTTCCCAGTATCGGACCATTGATATCAGTTGGATGACCATAGCCATAGCCGTCATCATATTCAGCTCCATCCACCCCATAATCATAACCGTAATCATAATCATAGTCTCCATACAATAGCCGCCTAAATCGTCTTCGCTGTGCATTGTAGCTATCTGAGCGCAGTGCTCCACTTGATCCACGCACATTTCGAAGTCTATTTGGTGAACTTCCAATAGTTGAAGATATTTGCCGTTGTTGCTGCTGCTGTTGCTGCTGTTGCTGTGGAGAACTGTCAGTAATATTGGTATCATTCCATCCACCATAAGTGTTATAGAAGAGATCTTCATCAATATAATCTGAATCATCATTAGAATGCTGATCATCATCGTAATCATAGTCGTAATCATAATCCAGCGGACCTGCAGATGGAGCCATTCCACGACTGATACGAGCCCATTGTCCAGCACGAGCAACCAGTCGATTTGCACCAAGAATACCACGGAATGATGTACGAAGTGAGCTTGTATCAGATGGAGCCGACGGTTGCTGCTGCTGCTGCTGCTGCTGCTGCTGTTGCTGTTGCTGCTGCTGTTGAAGACGCTGTCTCCGCTGTCTTGACAGTAATGACAGCCGAGTGCGTATCCTAGCCAATCGTTCATTGAGGTATAATCGAGATTCAATTTGCTGACCAGATCGGCTGCTTCTGTTCAGAGAGGCAGCTTGCTGTTGCAGCTCTCGACGCTGTTGACTTAGAATACGTTCTCTGATGATTGATTGACGCACAGGCGACATTGATCTCTCCATAGAATCAGGTCTGGTGTCCCAGTCTAGAGTAGCCGGTGTCTGGTGGTCATAGTCGCTCATGAACTGAGATGTCGTTACATAATCAGTATCAGTGTGGTTGTTATCATCTGCAGTGTTCACCTCATCTGTGAATGACACATGTCGCTGAGATACACCACCTTGCGAACTGGCTCTGCTCAATGGTCGCGTGAATGATGGCAATGCAAAGCTGTCTTCGGCTGCACTGTGGTATTCTTCCTCTGAATCGCCTTCACTTCCATAATGAAGCACATCTGCCAATCTCCCGGCTGGTGCAATGCTGTCCAAATAACTGTCTGATGGAAGAGTATCATTGTAACTAGCAAAGTAGCTCTCGTCTGCTGCATTGTCCGACTCCTCAGCGTATGGATTTGACAGCATCAGAGCCGTTTCTTCATATGATTGAATGGGACTGCTTGGCATAATGACTGGCGATCGGAATCGCACTGACCCAGGTCCACCTCCGCCTCCGCCACCTCCACCTCCACCACCGCTGATATCGCCATCGTTTCCGTGATAGTCAGACTCGCTCAGTTCTTCAGAATAATCACTCTCGTCATCTTCGTCAGTTTCGGACTGCATAGTCGAGAACCACGGCGGAGGCACAAATGCAGGCGGCAGCCAGCTGCCACCAACTTCGGCCGCTACGTCAATGTCAGATGGCAAGTCATGATGTTCAGCCTCTTCTTCTTCATTTCGCACAAGGAAGCTGATTGGAGAAGCATTTGACATATCATAGTCAAAATCAAGGTCATCAGCACGAGAACCAGCTCGAGATGGCGTGCGAGAACCAGCATACGACGAGCCTGACCGCCATCCACTACTCACACCGCCACCACCGCCACTGACACCACCACCATACGAACTGCGCGCAGACCTCACAGACCTCATTGAGCCAGTCCGGTGCAATGAACTGCTGCGGGAGGTTGAGCGAAGTGGAGGAGAAATGGGCAGTGGAGGTGGAGGTGAACGTAGCCTTGACGAGTGAGAAGACTGGCTCAAGCGAGACATTGGACGGGATGGAACCGACCTTCTGCTCATTGAATGGGCTCGACTGGACATTCTGCTACCACTCCGGCGGCTACTGCTTCGGGACATTACTTCTCCGGATTCACTCAACAGAACCCCACCGGGAAGCTCTTCATCGGCGTCACTCATGTCGTCTACGTCATACTGCTGCTGGCGGTGCTGTCGAGTATATCTACTGAATGGCATCATGGACGAACGCCAGGTGAATGGTGGAGTGGCTGGAGGAATGTAATTTGGAGAGATTGAGGTATAATTGTGAGGTTCAAAGTGAACCAAATTGGTAAATGTAACTTGTTGTTGCTGCTGGTGCTGATGTTGTTGTTGCTGTTGTTGCTGTTGTTGCTGTTGCTGATTGGCTACTGCTGCTGTTGTTGAAATGCTTCCGGGTTCATTTGAGTCCGTTGCACTCGTGCCATCCACTTCATTCGCTGTCGATCTGGTAGCCAGTGCTGATCTCAGTGTGCGTGGTCGTGGTATTGGTCGATCGCCGTGACCACCGTGACCACCGTCGTCATCACCACCGCCGTCATCAATCATATCATCACCAAGAGCTGACCTCGTCTCATAGTCGCTGCCATACATACTGCCACCACCACCGCCGCCAATTGAGAAGCTGTTGTCTTCAACAAAATGGTCCAAGTCGGATGCGCTGCCATGAATCCGCCGACGCTGCTGTTGGTTACTCCGTCTGCGTGCGAGATACTGCTCACGCTCAAGCGCCAGCTCTTGATCGAGTTCAAAGCCGTGAGTAAATGGAGAGTTGCGAGGTGATACTGCTCGCTCGAATACAACACTGCTACGACGTGAATTCGACCGGGAGGTTGTACGTGATCCAGATGCGCTTGAGCCCAGTCGATACTGCTGTTGAGGCAAATACTGCTGGTCGCCAATTGCGCTCACGTCTGAATCTGAATAGTCGTCTCCAAGAACATTGCCACTACTACCACTACCTGTGTAGCTGAGCCGAGCAGAGCCTGTACTTTGATGTGTCAAAATAGGTGTGAATGTAACTCGACGCATTGATGTTGGAGTGTTTGGAGCCACTACAGTCGATGCTGCGTGCGGCTCTGCTTCTGCTGTTACTTCTGCTGTCGCTTCTGTGTCTTCTGCTTCAGCTTCTGTTGTTGCTGTTGCTGTTGCTGTTGTTGGGCCGTGGCTAGTGCTAGCACTGCTGCGGCTGCCTGGGTTGCTGTGATAGTCATGTGAAACGCTAGTGCTGGTACTGATACTTGCAGTCTCAGGCTCTGATACACTTGTTGATACTGCCGCACGTCGGTCACTTCGTGTGCGATGGCTGCGACGATGGCGATTAAACCTTCTCCGAGTCATCTGAGTTGACCTGCTAGTTTCGGTTGCGGTAGATGCTGTTGCTTGATACTGTACAGATTGTTGCGGTTGCGGTTGCTGCTGCTGTTGCTGTTGGTGCAGCTCTTGCTCAAAGCTGTCGCTGTCTTCGCTGCTCATTTCTGGGCCGTGTTTGTGTGAAGAAGATGCTGTCGTTATCGCTCGCTGCCAAAGGCTGTGATGAGTATTAGAAAACAAAACAAGAAAAAAACAACTGGGGTAAGTCAGCCAGTTCGCAGAGCGCGAGAGATAGTCAAGTCGAAAAGGTTTCGCTCCAGCTCGACATCCAGAGGGAAACCTTGCTGCATCTTCGCGAAATCCTCACGAGCGCACAGACTACGCCAACAGCAACCCTCAAGAGTGTGATAGTTCTATGCAGCTATGCGCTGTGTTCATATAATTACTGGATAGAAGGAATTCAGTGCTGCAAAATGCGTGTTTATTGAGGGCATTTACTGGCATTCTTCAAAAAAGCAGTCACATCAAATAAAGTGGCACAGTGACACTTTGCAGATACAATGTGTACTTTGTACTTTGTAATTTGTTACTTTTCTTGTGAAACGAATATCCCGAGAGAGAGAGTTCTCGTGAGCAAACAGCATCGGCGGGTGGGTAGGTGGTGGCGGCAACATCGCCAAATTGCATACTGCGAGCCTGCGAACTGCACACATATTTGGACTGGCAAAGATACTTTTTGGGGGGAAGGGATGGAAGTGAGGACGATTTAATTACAAGCCCTCTTACCCACGCAGTTTCTTTGCATCCCGAGGGTTAGTTTGAGAGGATGGTGTGCAATACATTTGGGCTATCAATGCAGTCGTGTAATTAGCGATGTTTTCTTTCAACCTTTTGCAAACCTGTTTTTCAATCCTCGTCGTGCATTGAACTTAATCACCTCGTTTCCAGCCAAAGGGCTTTGCTGCATTCCAGTTTCTGACGTGGCTGCAGTCTTCGTCAATTAACCTGAATTCCTGCCTTGATTCTTTGCCATTAAAAAGACTTGGCCGCTGTGCATTGACTGCGATTGCTGTTCTCTTCTCCTATCCTCTTCCCCAAATATACCCTTTAATTGCATTGCCAATGCCACTATCACTATCACTTTCACTGTCACTGTCACTATTGTTGCTCAGATCGAGTCCGATGTAAGTCCTCTCTTTTGTTTACTTTTCTGTTTACTGCCATTCAACAAACCACATCGGTCCTGAGTTCGGAGGATAGAGAATGTAAGGAAGGGTGGGTGTGCACTCACGCAGTCCAATATAGAACTCTTTGCGCGAGTGAGTGAGTGAGTGAGTGAGTGAGTGAATAAGCAAGTGAACAAGTGAGCGCGAGAGCTCATCAGGGAACCCAGTGACAAAACGCAAGGTGAAAGCCTTGACTGTGAATGATAGCAGTCTCTCCAAACCTCACACCTCCTTTTTTGCCCAACTAATCTGTTTTTGTTTTTGCTGTTTTTGCTGTTTTTTGCTGTTTTTTTCGGTTTACAATTCACACTATACCGCATTCTCTTCACTTCGCTTCCTCCCCGCGTCCTTCTCTCTATCCACTTTTTGCTGTCGCTGAGTATGACGATTGCAATTAAGCCTTTTTGTGCTTTTCTTCTTTCTACTTTCTACTATTAATCCAAGGTGACTTATATACTCAATAGTGACCACGCGCTCTTGATTCTACACACATTTGCTGTGAATACATTCTACATATTCTGCCTCAAGCCTCCACATTCATTCAAGCCATCACCTACACTTCCACATTACAGTATCAAGCCTTCATTTTTTTGACAATACATAATCTGGTCAACTCCAACGCAGTTTGACGAACTATCACAGCCTCTCGCACATCAGTTCTTCCTCTTGACTCTGCAACCACCGTCATCACCCATCACCTTCATTGTTATCGCTACCATCGTCGCTATTGTCATCATTAAACTCAGCACTACCTAGCTTGTATTTATAACTCTGTACTGCTGCTAGTTTGCTTTATAAGGTTGCGATATGCCCGATCCATTCCGTACCAGTCTTGTATCTGGCAATACTGATGCCATCCTGGCTGCCGTCAGTGTCAGCAACAATAACAGCAGTGGCAACGCAAACTACCACCACCTCAACAACAGTAGCAGTAGCAGCAGCGGCACCAGTAACAACACCAGTAACAGCAGCGGCAGAAGTAACAGCAACAGCAGCGGCAACAGCAGCGACAACGACAACGACAACAACAGCAACAGTGAGTTGACGACGGTACCTCTGACTGATTCAATCACTCCAACCGTCTCTACTCTTTCCACTCTCTACTCGTCACCAACTTCAATGTCTACAGATGATGATGCTGTTGCTGTTGCTGCACACGCACACGCACACGCATACACACAAGCACCCGCACAAGCACTCGCACAAGCATACAATTCTATCTCGTCTCCAACTCTGTCGTCATCACCTCCTGTCAGTAATATTCAGCAAACCGTACCCATCTTTGACGATCCCGATTCTCCCACCACAGTTTGTGCACACAACCACAGCAATATTAGTGCAGCCAGGCTGTCCACGTCAGTCTCGGACATCCCAGCAGCCCAGGAGCGGACTCCGTTCCACACCAACAGCGGCCAGGAACACTTCTCGCGCAAACCGCAGCCACAGTCGCATCAGCCCCGATCAGCGTCGCACCGTTTTAATTTCCGTGCTTCGAAATCCAAGTGCGAGTATCAGCATCCTTCCTCGCCAACGTCGACTCACAATGACACCAGAGTCTGCCACAACGACAACGACAACGACAACGAGGACAACGACCAGATAGCTGCAAGTATGCCAACACTGCCAGAGGCTTCAGTGAGCTGGTTCTCGCGCTGGACATACCATTGGCTGAACTCGCTGATGATTCGTGGCCGCCGCAATCCGCTCCAGCACCAGGATCTGTATGCACTGGATTCGTCCCTCACATCTGATGAGCTCGACCATGCTATGGGCGATGCTTTGGCGAATGCAAGTGTGAGTCGTCGCAGTGGTCACAGTGGAAGTGAAGGTGATGGTTCTGGTGGCAATGGATCAGTGGTGAGTGTAATATATCGCGCAGTGTATCAAATGTTCAAGGCGCGTTTCATCCTGGCTTGTCTGATTCGTCTTATCAGCAGCATCGCAGTTGTTGCTTACCCATTGCTGATTCGCCAGATTATTCGCTTCGTTCAACAAAGTCATCATCACCGCACCAAGATTTCATCCGGAGACACAGCTGCTACATCGTCGCCATCATCATTGCCACCTCCACCACCAGCTGGTGTTGGTTATGCACTGGCATTTGGTTTGTTTGCCATGCTGGTTACGGAGTCATTCTGCTTCCAAATGTCACAGCACATGTTTATGCGAATTGGGTATCAACTTCGCACAGCCTTGACCATGCAGCTGTATCGCAAGAACCTCTTTGGCAATTCCTTCAACAGCAACAGCAACAGCGTCAGCAATAGTAACAGTGCCAGCAATTCAAATGCAGTGGACAGTGGCATGCTAGTAAATGTAGTTTCAAACGACATCTCTCGCATCGACACCAGCATCCAGTATCTCTTTTACGCCGTCACCACACCACTCCAACTTGCCCTTTTGATTGGCTTGCTCATTGCCACCATTGGCTGGGCTCCTGCTCTCTGTGGCACTGCCCTCATGCTCATCACCAGTGGTCCCATCCAGTCCTGGCTCGCCTCCGCTCCACTCCAAGCTCTCCGCAGCCGCGCATCTGTCCTCACTGATAACCGCGTCCGTGCCATCCAAGACATGCTCTCTGGCATTCGCATCATCAAGTATCAGTCCTGGGAGCCATACTTTCTGAGTTCCGTCACTGTGCTTCGTGATGCAGAGATGGCTGTGTTGGTGAAGTTACAGCGTGTGAGAAGTATAATGAATGCTATTGCGGTTGTGGTTCCGGCGTTTGCGACAATTGTGACATTTATAGTGTATGTGGCAATGAATGCAACAGAAGATGACAAGACTGGTGGCAAGGCGTTGTCTGCGGATACAGCAATGACGGCACTGGCGCTGTTTGGAGCAATGCAAGTGCCAATGATTGTGTTCCCAGCTGCATTGTCGATGATTGCTGACTTCAAGGTGGCCATGCGTCGAGTTGCAGAGTTGCTCTTGTCCAATAGTGGTTCAAATCCTCCACCGTCGTCACAACAGCAGGAGATGATGTCAGGGTTCTCGAAGGTCAACCAGGATGTGGCCATTAGCGTTCAAGATGGTTCTTTCCAGTGGCCGGCTCAGCCAAGCTCATCACCTAATTCTGACGGTGCTCGATTTACTCTGTCCGACATCAACTTGCAGGTTAATCATGGCCAATTTGTTGTCGTTTGTGGTCCAGTTGGTTCCGGTAAATCAGCACTCCTCAATGCTCTGCTTGGCGAAATGGCTCGTCTCAGTGGCACCGTCAGCATTAACAGCAACAACTCAGTCGCCTACTGCTCACAACAGCCATTCATCCTGAACCGCAGCATTCGTGACAACATCACATTTGGTCTACCATATGATGCAGCCAAATACAAAGCAGTCATTTCAGCATGTGAGCTCACTAGTGATTTGTCCACCACGCCAGATGCTGACTTGGTGGTTGTTGGCGATCGTGGCGCAGCATTGTCTGGTGGGCAAAAACAGCGCATCTCGCTTGCTCGTGCTGCATACTCGAACGCTGATATTGTGCTGCTGGATGATCCATTATCGGCCGTCGATCCACATGTTGCACGCGCAATGTACAGCAACTGCATTCAGGGCAGTATGATGGCGGGCAAGACTCGTGTCATGGTGACTCATCAGATGCAGCAGCGATTCATGAGGGAAGCTGACTTGATTGTGTGCATGGTTGGTGGCTGCATCGTCGAGCAAGGCACATTCGAGCAGCTAATGGCATCGCGCAGTGGATGGTTCGCATCGACATTGTGTCAGTTTGTAGATGGAAGTGTTAGACAGAGCAACATCCATTTACTCATTGCCGACGAGACACCACTTACCATTGATGCTATTCCAACTGACACCCGAATTGGCGGTGCACTCGATGGTTCTGAAGAGCGTGTCACTGGTACAGTACCCACCAGAGTGTATCAATCGTATCTGCGCTACATGGGCGGCTGGCGGATGGTTCTCTTGATTGCTGCAGCCCTCACATTGACACAGCTGACTCGCATTGGCAATGACCTGTGGCTCAACTTTTGGATCCTCTCCAAGTGGCCAAGCCAGCCGCGCTCCTTCTACATGGCCATCTACTCTGCCTGGGGTGTTGCTCAAGGTTTGACCAACTACGCCTTCATGGTTGCCCTCGCTCACGCCGTTCTGCTTGCCTCCAAGCGCCTGCATCAGTCCACACTCGCCAGTGTGCTCTCTGCCCGTATTCCAACCTTCTTTGATGTCACTTCCGCAGGTCGAATTCTGAGCAGATTCAGCCGGGATGTCGACTCGATGGACAACGTGGTTGTTGACATTTTGAGACTGCTGCTCACCCAAGGTGTCACTGCATTTGCAACTCTCATCATGATCAGTGTGGTGTTTCCAGTGTTCTTGGTGCCGCTCGTGCCAATCATGGCTGCGTATTATGTTGCAGCTGCAATGTACTACCGCCCAACATCTCGTGAGCTCAAGCGTCTGGATTCCATCTCTCGCGCTCCACTGCTTGCCCATCTTTCGGAGACACTGTCTGGTTTGCCAACCATCCGTGCGTTTGGCGATGCCTCTCAGCACAATTTGTTCATGTCGCGGTGTCGAGAGCTGATGAATGCCAACAATCAAGCGTACTATTTGTCAATTGTAGTGCAGCGCTGGATGCAGTTGAGAATGGAGGTTTTGGCCAATCTGGTGGGGTTGTTTGTGGCGCTGTTTGCCGTTATTGCGAGGTTTAGTGTTGATCCTGGTCTGGTGGGATTGGTGCTTGGATATGCATCGGCTGTGACTGCGGCATTCAGTGCATTTGTGAGATTCTGGGCAGAGCTGGAGAACTCAATGAACAGCGCTGAGCGATTGGATCACTACATCAACAACATTGACCATGAGGACGCTCACCACAAGCACTTGTCAATCAGCGTGGGCAGCTCGCTCTCGTTTGCCTCTGGTTATCCACAGCAGTCTGTCAAGGATAGTGCAAGCACATTATCATTTGAGCACGTGTACATGCGCTACCGACCTGGCCTGCCGCTTGCCCTCCGTGATGTCAGCTTCTCAATCAAGCCTGGCCAGCGAGTTGGGCTCGTTGGTGCTTCTGGGTCTGGCAAATCAAGCATCCTGGCATCGCTGGTTCGATTCTGTGAGATTGATGGTGGATCCATCTGCATCAACGGCGTCGACATCCGCACATTGCCTCTTCAGGTTGTTCGCAGCAGCGTTGCCATCATCCCGCAGAATCCAACACTCTTCCGTGGCACGCTGCGCTTCAACCTGGATCCATCTGGCACCATCCCTGACTGCGAGCTGTGGCAGGCGCTGGAACGCGTTGGTTTACATCTAGCTGTGTCACAGGGTTTCAACAGCAACACCAATCACGTGGATATCGAGCCCAGCGCTGGTGGTGATCACAGCCGTAATCGTGGCCGCGGTCTTGATCTTGAGATTGCCTCTGATGGCTCTGGATTGTCAGCCGGCCAGCTTCAGCTTTTGTGCCTCGCGCGCGCCATTTTGTCCAAGGCGAGGATTCTTGTGCTCGACGAAGCCACGTCGGCCATGGATCCGCACAGCGACGCCAAGATTCAGCAAGTCATTCGATCCGAGTTTGCACAGTGCACCATCCTCACGATTGCCCATCGCGTTTCGACCATTATGGACTACGACCGCGTCTTCTTGATGAACGACGGCCGACTCTGCGAGCTGTCCAGTGGCCATCGATTCCGACTGCAGTACAGTGACCCTGCGGCGCTATTCGCGGATGTAGCCGTGACTTCTGCGACATCTACCACATCGAACGCGGTCGTCTCCGATTAAAAATTTTTTTTACATCGACAAGGAAGCGAGTTATAAAAGATACATCATGTTTGACTCATAAACCAATCAAGGACAGTCACACATGTGACAGACATGCCAATGCTTGAGAGCAGTCGATTCTCTTCATTTTTCCATTGCTTTGCTCGTTGACTGAAAGAAAGAAACTCACCGCTACGGTTGTTGTTGTTGTTGTTTCTCATCTGCCTCAAACGCACAAACTTGTTTCTCTTTCACTCCCACTCCACTCCACTACACAACTTCTGTTCTCAAACGCGAAAAAAAGAATAACTTCAGCGATGATCTTCACCAGCTCGGCTTCCAAGCTCGCCTACTCTTCTGCCTGCAGATACACCAGCTATGCCGCGCTCGCATCTCGGCGGCAGCTGCAGCCTCAGTCTGCTCTCTTCTCCACTTCCACTCGCGTGCTGTCTTCCAACAAGGAGGAGAAGTTGAACTCGTACAGCTCGCGTATCACTCAGCCCAAGGCTCAAGGTGCATCCCAAGCCATGCTGTATGCCACTGGTCTCACTCCCGCCGACATGTCCAAAGCCCAGGTTGGTATCTCCAGCGTCTGGTACGAGGGCAACCCTTGCAACATGCATCTCCTGAAGCTTTCTGAGCTCGTCAAACAAGGTGTCCAAGAGGCTGGGCTGGTCGGTTTCCGCTTCAACACCATTGGTGTTTCCGACGGCATCAGTATGGGCACGAGCGGCATGAGCTACTCGCTGCAATCTCGCGATTTGATTGCAGATTCGATTGAAACTGTCATGAATGGACAGTGGTACGATGCGAACATCTCAATCCCTGGCTGCGACAAGAACATGCCCGGATGTTTGATCGCAATGGGTCGCATCAATCGCCCGTCATTGATGGTGTATGGCGGCACGATCCAGCCTGGCTATGGAACATGCGGTGCGCAGCAGGGCAAGGTTATGGACATTGTGTCGGCATTCCAGTCGTATGGCGAGTTCATTGCTGGCAGAATTACGGAGGATGAGCGTGCAGATATTGTGCGCCATTCGTGCCCTGGACCTGGTGCATGTGGTGGAATGTACACTGCCAATACCATGGCTACTGCCATTGAAGCACTCGGCATGACGCTGCCGTACAGCTCCTCGAACCCTGCTGGCTCTCCCGAGAAGTTCGCAGAGTGCATCAGCGCCGGCAAGGCTGTTCGCAACATGCTCGAAAACAAGATTATGCCGCGCGATATCATGACTCGCGAGGCTTTTGAAAACGCAATGGTCACTGTAATGGCACTCGGTGGTTCCACAAACGCTGTGCTTCATTTGATTGCAATGGCGCGTGCCGTTGACGTCAAGCTTGGACTGGACGATTTCCAGGCTGTCTCCGATCGCATACCATTCATTGCCGACTTGAAGCCATCCGGCAAGTATGTAATGGCTGATATCCAAAAGATTGGTGGCACTCCAGCTGTGCTCAAGTACCTGATGAAGGAAGGCGTCCTCAAGGGCGATACGTTGACTGTAACCGGTAAGACTCTTGCCGAGAATGTTAGCGGCGTTCCCGAACTGTCATTCGAGACTCAGGATGTCATTCACCCACTCTCAAACCCCATCAAGTCAAGCGGCCATTTGCAGATTCTGCGCGGCAACATTGCACCAGAAGGCAGTGTCGCCAAAATCACTGGCAAGGAGGGTCTGCGGTTTGAAGGCGAAGCGCGTGTGTTTGACTGCGAGGAAGATATGCTGTCTGCTCTTGAGCGCAAGGAAATTGGCAAGGGCCACGTTGTCATTATCCGCAACGAAGGCCCGCGCGGTGGACCTGGCATGCCAGAAATGCTCACTCCAACCTCTGCAATCATGGGTGCTGGTCTGGGCAAAGACGTTGCTTTGCTGACTGATGGTCGGTTCTCGGGTGGAAGTCACGGCTTCATTATTGGACACATTACACCAGAGGCGCAGGTTGGCGGTCCAGTTGCACTGGTTCGCAATGGCGACAGAATTGTGATTGATGCAGAGACACGGACAATTGATGCTGTTAATGTCACGCCAGAAGAGTTTGCACGCCGCAAGGCAGAATGGAAGGCACCGCCTTTGAAGGTTAACCGCGGCACTCTGTACAAGTATATCAAGACGGTCAGCACAGCATCTGAAGGCTGTGTCACCGATGCTTAATTAATAGCAGTACTCTTATCTTATGGAATTCTTACACAAAAACACAAACTCTCTTTCTCTTTTTTAAACAAGTAACGTTTAGTTCCTATCACTATCAATGGTGCTTTATTACTAACTGTTCTAATTCATTTAGATAAGGTGAAATGGCAGTCGAAATGAATGTTTGGAGGCAATGGTGATCAAGCTATTTGTTGTGCTCGGAATGGTCGATTTTTTTTTTCGTTCTCTCAAGCAGTCTACTCCACTACCAAACGTTGATTTCGCTCACACGACGATGACAAACGACGGTAAACAACAACCAGATGAGCCCGAACAACAGCAGCAGCAGCCGACTCTTCCTTTGCTGTACTTGCCAGTTGAACTAGCAGAAGAGATCAGCTTGTTCTTTGAGGGACGAGATGCCGCCAAACTACTCGGAGTCAGCCGTTCTTTCCACAGTCTGTTCCTCCCTCGTGTTTGGGTCGAATTGAGTACATTCATTAACATCAGAGGTAGTAAGGCGAGGCGACACATGCTGGAAAAGTACGGCCATTTTGTACGCAGCATCAACTTTGTCGATGACATAGTGAGTGAGTTCAAATTCGACTGGTTGCCATTTGTCAAACATGCAACGCATTTGAAAGTCAGCATTGATTACGAAACCACTACTGACATGGCTGAAATGTTGATGAAGCTGATCAAGCAGTCCAAGATGCTTCAAAAGTTGAACTTGCAATTTTGTAAATATAATACACCTGTAAAGTTTGACAAATTGGCAGCTGCAATCAATAGACTCGAGTGTTTGGAGCGCACTAATTGTTACTTTGGACATGATTCTGGTGCAGATGTTATAGGAGGCGAATGGAGACGAGCTGCCGGCTTTGTTGATTTGCTATATCCTTCAAAGAGATCAAAGCTGAGACTGAAGATCAATCTTAATACAACTTCAAATGAAGTGATTGTGCGAGAATTAGCACCGTACATTGTTAAACTCAGGGCAAATGGACATTACGTTTGTACAGCACAATTGGCTCATGAACTTTTTGGTATTAGAGGCAATGATGGACAGCACTTGGTATTTCCACAGCTAAAAGTACTGGAAATGACATCGTGTTGTTTCAATCGTGAAGATTATAGTGTAGAGAGTATCGCAGCCAGTCGAATCCCGCAGCTAAAGCAAATTGACTTTGGTACCGGTTCATGCGCCTTACCTGATCGCAATGATCGAAGAATAAATTTACATGAGACGTACAATTGGAAGCCTGAATACTCTGGCTATGCTCACATCATTGTTCCATCTCAGCGCTGGCATTGTTTGACAGTGTTAACCATTGGTACTGTTTCCTCTTCAATTCTGATGGATATCATTGATCTTAACCCGCAGCTTCAGCGACTCACTATTGGATTGGAGCACTCGGATGTGCCAAATAAGAACGACGCTTCAAGATACAACCACGATGTGTTCCAACTTGACACTATTATGAATCGTTTGCCTCAACTTGTGTATTTCTGGATTGGACGGTTAAACTCAAGAGTTGTTGTTAATCCGGCTGCGATTCCACTGAAGCGTCGATACTATATAGAGATTAACATTGGTTGCCAAATGTCAATTGCACCATCCGCAGCTGCTTACATTCTGCAGATGCCACAGCTGACCGAATTAAATTTTAATGAGTGTATATTCGTGGATATTGATGAGACCATTCAATTGCTCCAAAGCAGTGCTGCAATGTGTGGTATCACGTGGTTTGATTGGAAGCAGATTGTGTGGAATCAAGATCTGGCACTCGCCGTGACAGAGAAGATGCCTCATTTGGAACGTTTCATAGCACGAAAGTGTCCAAAGAAACACCGTTCTGCGTTTGAAGCTAAGTATCAGTTTGAAGTTAAGTGGTGGTAACTCACTAGTGATGTTCACTAGATGCTCAACATCGTTGGCCTCAACGTGTGCTCTGCAAATCTGCCACAACACCTCGGAGAAGATGTATGGTTGGTGCTGTCGGGGATCGCACCTTCGAAATTTACCTTCATCTCAACTAAAGGATGTCCAGAAAAGTATCGTGCTATCTTTGAATAAAAGCACGAGTTCATTTCCTACCGCTAATATTACTAATGTTAAGGTTCAAGTTATTGTTGTTTTTATTGATGAGGTTACAATTCTCACAACTCGATCTTTTAATATTCACACTGATCATGTTCAAAGTATTAAGAGATTGATCGGTCTATATTGGAAAGGGGGGAGGAGAGATATTTGTTCGTGTGTATTCGCGCGCATGTGTGTGTATGTGTGTATGTGTATGTGTATGTGTATCCCACGTCGTTTCAGCTTCACACACACATCATCCACCACTACCACCACTACTACCACCACCACCACTTTATTTTTTACTGTGGAGCCGCCAGCACGCTTCCTGAACTCGCTAAAACAGGCAGTCAGTCGATGGAAGAGTGTGGTTCACATTTCTCTCTTTCGTTCAATTACACGGTCACTGTTGCTTGCTTTCGCCACTCGCCTTTACAATTTTTCCAACAGCAGCAGCAGCAACACAAACAACAGTAACAGTAACCACAGTGCCAGCAACTGCAACTGCGCCGCCTGCAACAACAACAACAGCAACAAAAAGAACTGTAACGGCAACTGCAACGGCAGAAGTAACAGCGACTGTTTTTTTTTCTCTCAAGAAATACCGCCAACTTTTTTGTCTGCAGCGGCACTCTTCCTCTCGTAGCCGTATCTCCTCCGATCCTTGCTGCCTATCCACATCACCCATTTTGCCTTCTAGTCAGAGTTAAAGAAACGGCTCGCATCTTTTTTTTTCCTCCACCGTCACCACATTGAGTTCTCTCTCCCTCCCATTTTGGCTCATTGTTTGTTGCTGGTGCTGTTGGAGTAACTACCTCGACTTTTCCTCCTCCCTCAATTTTTACTCTGATAATTATGGTGTGGAGGAGACTGTACAAAGAAGAAGCCTACACACATCCAGTTGCAATTGCACACACTCTCTCTCCAACTTACCACCAACAAACAGTGAGCTCTTCAGTCTCATACCTAGCACAGTACTCCCCTCCCCCATTTTGATTTGTTGCCTCCTCCCACATCATCGCTCCATTCAGAAGCAAAATATAAAAACCTCGACATTTGCACCACCCGCTGTCGCTTCGCATCACAAAGCCTTGTAAACAGTACATCTGCCTCACATTTGCACGCGATCATTTCGCACACACATATATACGCACACATATACGCACATTCACACCCACACACGCTGGTAACCGCCTCTTCCTCCATTTACTCTGCTTTGCTCTGCCTTGTATTTACTTTAGCACATCCAGCCAAAAAGACAAAGAGGAAGAAGAAGACGACGAAGAAAAAGAAGAAGAACTATTATCAAGAGTGGCACTTGTCAGAGAAGATACACGCACACGCGATTTGCAAACCAAACACAGAGGTACGCGCATTTCCTCTCGTCCAGCACACACATATTCCTGTCATTAAGCATTCACAGTCATAACCGCTCGCGATTTCCCAGTCTTTTGCTATCGTACCTGACCTTCTGACCCTCTGACAGACGACACTTCACATACCAGTGCCGACAACTACTGTAATTGTTTTCCAGTTAAGGTCCGTTGGCAGAGCCTGACAAAGTGCGCTGCTGCGTCGCTTACACACACACAAACACACAAGCAAACACACACAAGCGAACACACGCACACGCACACACACTCACGTATACGCGCACCTTCCATACTCTATCTCTTGTTGCAACCGCACACTCTTTATTTATTCCAACTCTCTTGCAGCGATTCGCGTGCGTCTCGGCTCTCCTCTCTCAAGCTCAAGCTCAAGCTCAAGCTCAAGCCTATCAAGCATAACAGGTTATCAACAAAAGATGAGCAGTGCCAATTCAAGCTCAAACATCGACATGTCAGGTGACTGCCCAGGTGGCTATTTCCGCCGCGACGGCACTTTTGTCCCATGCATGATGTGCGGCCACGACTGGCTGGTTGACGGTATGATTGTCATCTCGCCCAACATTGCCACCGGCCAATAAACTTACCTCTTCCTCACCCCCAGTATCAAGGTTGATTTGCTAGTTATCAATATTTATCGTGTTCTTCTTCATTTTTTTGCATCTATTAATCACATCTCTCTCTCTTTTCTTTTTAGTCACCATCCAATCTTTCGACCAGCCAGCCATCTAATACTCCATGTAATTCACGCCCATTATCAATCGTCAATCGTCAATCGTCAATCGTCATGTTTTCTATTCATTTAGTTTTAATAGTGCTTTCGCACAGTTTATTCGCATTAGAAAGTTCCAACCTCCTGGGATTAATCCAACTGTGGCGGTGCGTCATTGCACTTCGAAAGCAAGAAAAAAAAAGAGAGGAGGAGGAATGAAGGGAGGCAACAGACGCTTTGGTGGTTTGCCTGACCATGTCCGCCTTCTTTTGTGTTCGTAACTTTGTGCAACCACCGACTATTTTTTTTTCCTAATTCTCTCTCGTGTCATCGGCTGCCGTTCTGTATACTTGCACACTCACACACACAAGCATACACAGGTTTACACACACTACTTTGCTGTTCACAAAAATACTACCAAAAACAAAAACAAAAAACACAAAAACAACAGGAACACAATTATTCGAACGCTAGACGGAGGCTGGTTCCTTTCGCAATAGTGCAGGCACAGTCTATGCTTCGTTTACAGCGCCGACAAGGCAGTATCAGTAGTAATAACAGCAGCAACATGGTGTTCAAGACTCTAACCTGGGCGGCGACTCTGCTGTTGCTGCTGTTGTCGAGTTTGAGTTGCTACGCTCAGCAAGAACGTACGTTTTGCAAACAACAGCTCTTTTTTGCACCGGTACCGAGACAGGTTTTTTTTGTGCTTACAGGTACATTTGATCTGTGTACCTCCTGGATTGAGTTGAGTTGAGTTGAGTTGAGTTACCGTCCATCAACCACGTGTATTTGATAGTCATACACTCCGATTGATTTGCAGTGTCAATTACTGACAATTGGACACATTCTCCGTTCCTGATTGTTACTGTTATTCTTGCTTTGATTCGATTTGACTTAATTGTATGTTTGACTTAATTGTATGTTTGATTACATGTATAGCTCCATGTCGTATCATAGGCTCCGGCTGCTCTGACGGATGCACTCCATGTGGCTACTTTGCATGTCTCCAGCAGCCACTAATGTGTCCGCGCGATTGTCAGGCCATTACAGACAGCTCCGAATGTCGAATGCCAAACACATTTAACAGCGTAACGTGTCAATGGGATAGCCTGGCAGCTCAGTGTAGATACTTCAACGTTCGTGCTCAGATCTTCATCGACACACCTCGAAACATCTCAACACCATCCGCGACATCGCCTTCACCATCGAATGGTCCAGTAGTTGGATCACCCACAATCATCTCTCCATCTCCACTTTCGCCATCAGCCACCGACTCTTTAGTATCCTCTCCCTCATCTTCTCCCTCATCTTCGTCTCCATCAGATCCGATCGAAACAACCAACGTTTCTCCAGGTGCAATCGCCGGTGTTATTGTCGGTTCAGCCTGTGGCGCTTTAGCAATTCTCGGCTTCATGATGTTTTTCTGTAGACATCGTGTTCGTAAGACTCAGCGCGCCTCATCAATCGCAGGTCCATCGATGACTATCACAGCGCCACATCGTGCTAAACGAGGGTCGGGAGGTTTCAAACTGCAATTTTCACCACAAGTGCCTCAGCAACCACAGCCAGCGTACAGACCAATTCATGCAACTACATATCATCAGCACCATCATCAATATCAACATTCTCAGCAGCAGCAGCAGCAGTATTCTCAGCAACATGGAATGATGGCGGACGATGCAATGGATGCATTTGAGGAAGTTAAAGAGGATGATGCGGTGGTTTCACCAAGTAGTTTGCAAGCAGGGTTTAACAATGACATGGTTGATCGGTCGCCAACGCCGTTGTATGTGCCAGGTGTGGATTATCGACAGTCTTCATTCTTAACCAATGGTGATGAACTTCGACCCGAGATCATGGCAGCGCTTGGAATGCTACCAGAAGCTGCACCTGCACCAGGTAATGTCTCATCTAACAAACGCTAACCTCTTCCCTTCCCTTTCATTTCTTTCTTTTTTCTTTTACTCGCAAACCTCCCTGTCTTTTGAAACTCTTTTTCTTCGTGTAAATTTTAAGATGTAGAATAGTAGAATAACCAAATCAAATCAAACGCGCAGAGTAGAGTAGAATCGAGTAGAATAGAGAAGAGAATAGAGAAGAGAATAGAGAAGAGAATAGAGAAGAGAATAGCAGAATAGCAAATTATTCTATAGAGGTGGAATGTGTTTTTGAGAGGTTAAAGCAGGCGTGCCAGTTGCACTACTGTTGCTTCGATTACTCCGGTTGCTTCTGTTACTAACGCTTGATAGACGTCCTGTTAGCGACTGTTGACTCTGATTGCTCACTGTACTGTAATATTGTGATTTTGATGACAGCCGCATTGATAATGAGGACAATAATGGAGATACTGGCATAATGTAATCAAGCGTAACTGTGCTTTGAATAATACCATTGGCGAGTACATATAGCATTGAAGATCGAGTTGGCCATCCTGCAATAATGTCCAAATCGAGTGGAACTGACACTTCGGTTTGCTGCATTGGCTGTAATGTGCCTGAATCTGGATAGACTGGACAAAATGCACTACAGCTACATGCAATGGCAAATGATACTTCACGAGATGAGTTGTTAATCAATGATATTGTGTACGCACGCGACCAAACTGGCTCTGCAGGTGATAGCGGAAGCGGGGATGCCGATGCTGACGCTGATCCTGATGGTTGCTGTTGCTGCTGTTGCTGCTGTTGAGTGCGAGTGTCTGGCATGACTGCAATGTGAGATGGAAGCACAGCAATGTCTTTAATCTCGGGAACTGATACTGAACGCTGACTTGGAGATGGAACTGTCATTTGTCGCTGGATTCTCGCACTTCTCACATTGCCACTGTAGTTGCCGTTTTCATTCGCACTGTTTCTTGATGAATTGGATGCAAAATACGGGTGACTTGGCGGGAGAGGCGGTGGCCGATGATCACTCATTCTATGAGACTCGATTGGACCTACACTGCCCGTACTGTCTCGGCCTGTTACAGGACCGCGTAATCTATCTGAAATGCGACGTGAATACTGACTATTGTGCCGAGACTGTATGCGAGACTGTGATGCACCGCGGTTAGTGAGTATGGATGGACGCTGTTGATGCTGGTGTTGGTGTTGATGTTGACTATGTCGTAAAGACTGTGATTGATACTGGTGAGTTGATGCATGTTGGCCAACATCGGCTATGAGATCTTCGTGAGACGAGTATCCACGATGCCGTTCGCTCGTATCATTCTCTTGTGGAGAGCTGACAACTGCTGATGCGCGACTGTTATTGCTATTGTGGCCAGATCGGTCGTGTTGAACATATGATGGCTGCCGATGATTTCTTGAATGAT
>MU602800.1:36657-49548 GCA_025201865.1 Ramicandelaber brevisporus | reverse complement strand
CCAGCCAGCCAGCCAGCTATGTCGACCGTGAAGATCAAGGCAGAGCCAACAGCAGCAACAGCAGCAGTCGCTGTGCAAGTCAAACTCGAGCCAAGTCTCTCAACAACAGATGATATCAAACTCGAACAGCACACTTCAGACGTTGACACCAAGTTCGAGTCTGACTCGGAGGCTGACAGCGAAGAAGACTACATCAAATCTGAAAGCAGCGACGTCAAATCCGAGGATGATGATGATGATATCGATGGAGACAGCGACCAGAATCCAACTACAGATGTTCCTAAGGATCAGAAGAAGTTCATCTGCAAACATCCAGGATGCAGTTATGGTTTTAACTTTTCTAACAGGCTGAGAATGCATCAACATGAGCACAAACTCCAAACAGAACTCAACACACATGGAAAGACTTATATTCTGACTCGGCAGTCATTAAACGGTTCATGGCCATGTCCAGTTCCAGACTGTACATCGAAGGTCAAAACAGTCAGTTCATGGTGTGATCATATGAGAAGATGTCATAGTAATACCACGAAACAATAGAAAAAGCAACAGCAGTGGCAACAGAAGTCTCCAGCAAAGAGAACTCGACATAATCTTTATTTCTTTAATGTGAATGACTTTTATGTGAATGGAGTCCGATGTGGCTATCATACTGATATTGGGGTGTTCATATGCTATGAGTGTCGATTGGTGCCTGAATGCTTATGCACGCATTTACAGCAGAAGCACGGATTTAATGGGAGATTGATTGACGACTCTGCCCTACCAGAAAGTGCAGCAAATGCAAATGCTGTCATCAGCATTAATCAGCACACCAGCAACCCGCATCTCGCAGCAGCAATTAGCCAACCATATCAATCGCAACACCATGATATTATTCAAGGCTGGCTGTGTCTTACATCCGGCTGCCGGTATTGTGGTAGTTCAACTAAGAAGAAGAATGATCATAGAAGATACTTTCATCAAGGCGGACAGATAACAACTACTCCAGCGCTTGTACTGCGTCTTGTTTATGCGAAAATACAAACTAATTACTTTCTCATCACTCGCATGGATCAAGCAAATGGCGCTGTCACAGCCAATAGTAACAGAGTGAGTCGACACAAGCTCGATTACAACCACAATGGATTGAACAGTCAAGATGAGAGTGGAGATGATGCCAGCCAGGATGAGATCACAGATGGATTCGAGCAGAAGAAGCAATGGAAGTGTGATCATATCGATTGTGGGCTATTGTTCGACTCAGTTACTCATCTTAACATACATCGGCGCGAGCATGAACTTGAAGTTGCGACTAATGTACATGGTACTACTTATAATCTGGTTCGTCAGTCGTTGGGTGATCGATGGGCATGTCCAGTTCCAGATTGTGAAATAACGTGCAAAACAGCTTGTGCCACTCGTATTCATATTCTAAACGCTCATGGCACATTTTTGAAACATAAGCGTGCTAATGGTGAAGGCGGCGAAGATCAGCAGCAGCAAAGTATCAAGAAGAGACAGCGTACCATTCAGTATTTAAATGTGGATGGTTTTTATATTGGTGACACTAGATGTGGCTATCATACCACAACTAGATTGTTTATTTGTCACGAATGTCGATTGGTGCCGGAATGTCTGCTAACTCATTTACAACAGAAACATGAGTATGAAGAGAAATCGATTGATAACTCTATTCTACCGGAAAGAGCTAGGATTACTAGAAGCAATCCCAATATTAATCAAAACACTAGCAATCCACTTCTTGCATCAGCAATTCGCGAACCAAGTCAGCAGCAGCAGCATCCAGATATTGTTCAAGGTTGGCTGTGCGTTACATCCGATTGTGGTTACTGTGGGTATAAAATTCATAATAAGAATGATCACAAAAGGAATACTCACAAACGCGAACGTATATCGACCGTTCCTGCACTCATACTGCGTCTTGTGTATGCTATTTCGAAGACTAGCTACTTTGTCATTACTAGACTGGATACCACCGGCAATAAAAGCGGCAGCGTGAATCAAGTGAAATTGAATGGTAAACATGAAATGAATGATGATGATAATGAGGATGATGATAATGAGGATGATGATGACATATATGTAAATGAAGACTTGAATGATAAATCTGAAGCTGATGGTACCAACTCGCACCAGAATACCGATATGTCGAGGCAGATTCAACAGTGGAAGTGTGAATATCCTGGCTGTGGACGTAGTTTCAAAGATTCTTCTCAAAAGAGCTCTCATCGGTATGAGCACGAAACTAAAACTGACCTTTATATGGCTGGTATGGACTTTAGTCTGTCTCGCCAGTCACTGAACGATCGATGGACATGTCCGATACCAAGTTGTTTATCTACAGCTAAGACAGTTGGGAACCTGCGCTTTCACATTCGTAAAGCTCATGCTAATCTTATCAAGCAATCAGTTATGAGTGGCAATAATCAACAGCAACAACAGCAGCGGTCTTCAGCAAAGAGAAAGCGGCCTGAATACGATTTTGTCAACACTGATATTTTTTATGTGAGTGGTGTTCGCTGTGGCTATCATAATGCTACTGGAGTGTTTGTTTGTACCGTATGCAAACTCGTACCAGACTGTCTTCTCATGCACTTGCAACAGAAGCATGGATATGATGAGAAGTCGATTGATAACTCTGCCCTTCCAGACAGTGCAGTAAATAAAAGTGTCGATCCTAATGTTAATCAACACACCAGTAACTCATATCTCGCATCAACAATCAGTCAACCATATCAGCAGCAGCATCAGGATATTGTTCATGGCTGGTTTTGCACAGCCTCTGGTTGTGGCTATGGTCATTTTATGGCGGAAAAGAAACACAACCATCGGAAGATGATGCACAGAGACTCTCACCCAGCAACAGTTTCTGCCCTGTTCTTAAGACTGCAGTTCTCGAAAACTCAAACCACCTGCTTTCTCATCACTCGACTGGACGCAATCACTGATAGCGTCATGCCAAGTAACTCTACGAGTCAGAATGATAACGAATGTGATGACGAAGATGACGAAGATGACGATGAATTGGTGTTGAGCGATGCCAGCGATGAGGACGATATCCATTGGCAGAAAACAGCGGCAGTATCTGCAGGATCTTCGCCATTTCAGCCACCACCGCATTCGCAACCTCAGTCATCACAGTTTAGCATGTTTAATATGCCACTGCCTGATGATCCAGAATTCTGGCGTCTTCTAAATAACTCGTAGTTTGTGTTATTAATCGATCATTTTAACTTCAGATGATCCCTCTTAAACATCTATTTGCTACCACGTGTAGCATAAAATTGAGATATAGTTCTGACAACATCAGTGACTGTACTGACCGAGTTAGGATATTCAGTTTTATTAAAAGGAGATAGTGTTAGAAGCGATACTAAACTGCATAATTACAGCTCATCATGTGCAACCTTCTCAACTGGTGCTGGAATGGTCTCATCGAGCGTTGCCAGGACATCCTCGACATCGTTTGATGCGGGCTTCTTATCAGCAGCCTCATCAGCAACCTCAATGTTGCTTTGCTGGTTGATGTCACGGAGCAAGTCAGCGACCTCTTGCTTGCGCTTCTCGTGCTCAGCAGCCTTCTCCTCTGGGGTCTTTGCAGCCTCAGCTTCCTCAGTAGCCTTGCGCTCCTCCTCCAGCTTCTTCTGGGTCTTTGCAGCCTCAGCTTCCTCAGTAGCCTTGCGCTCCTCCTCCAGCTTCTTCTCTTGCTCAGCGTCAACAGCCTTTTTGGCGTCAATCTCAGCCTTGACATGCTCACCCCAGTGCTCCTCGGCCCACTTCTTGGCCTCGGCGTAGTCATCACCGACGAAAATGTTGTCAAAGATGGTGCCAGCAGTAACCTGCCACAAGTCGAAGCCGACATGGCCAATGACAAAGTGGTTGAGAGTAGGATCCTCCTTGTAGTCTGGGTTGGCAATCAGTGGGCGAGTCCATGGACCCTTGTACTTTGGGTTGTCGATGCGGCGTGGAGACCACTTGCCGCGGAATTCTGGGTTTGGAACCTCTGGGGCCTCCCAATCGCCGTCCATGTCATCATCCCAGTCGGCTGGCTTCTTGGCCTTTGGGTCAGGAATAAACTCTGGAATCGATTCGTCCCAGTCCTCAGGCTTCTTGTCGTCTGGGTCCGAGATGGTAGCATCGTCAACCCAGTCCTCTGGCTTCACAGCGTCCGCGTCCGGGATCTCCTTTGGTGGCAAAATGTCCCAGCTCTCGCCAATGGTGCCGTTGGCCTGCTGCTTGTTGTCGACATCGAGCTCCCAAGTTTGATTTGGGTAAATGGCCAAGCGATACAGATGGGTAATCTCATCAGTCACTGGGGTAATGTGCTTCTTGATCAAATGGTTGGTGCCGTTCTTGGTTAGAATGACGTGAACACGGCGGTTTGAGCCGCACACGTCTGGGCCAACCATGATGGCGTACTCCGAATCGCCATCGAACTTCTTTGGCTTCAGAGATGGCGGCAGCAGCTTGATGTAGGCACCGCCGCAGTCAATGCCTTTCTCTTGGTCAAACTTGACAGTGTACTGAACAATCAGTGGCTTGTCGCTCGAGTCCAGCTCGGAATCCAGCGGAGCGGACAGAGCATAGAACTTGTTGTCCTCGCTCGTCTGCAGACCGCGTGAGTGGTCCTTGTGTCCAAAGAACCGGCCCGCGCTGATCTTGAACTTGCCGTAATCAGCCTTGCTCTCGCTCTGTACCCAGCGCTTTGGCACGGAATCGCCAGCAAAGCGTTCCTCGAAATACACTTTGGCAGAGCCGAGAGACGCGGTGGCAGCAAGAGCAGCAGCAGCGAGCGAAGCAACGGTAATCTTCATTGTGAGAGTAGTGATCGTAATGGGGTAAGCGAGTAAGCGAGCAAGTGAACAGGACAACAGGATAACAGGATGGATAAAGAAGTATAGTCGGCGAAGAGAGGTGTGCTGACGAGGGAGGGGAGGAAGGGAAGAGGAGAGTGTTTACGAGCTTCGAACAGGTCGAAGGTTTTGTCGAGTGCAATGAGCACAGAGAATGCCCTTGAATCCTGGCGCTGGACCAATCACAATCACAATCCACAGGATACAATGCTGCGGTACTTGAAGATAAGATGATAGCCCAACTCGACAGTACTGCCGCGAGTTAAGGAAGATGATAATGCTTCATAGTCTCATTCTGGCAATTCGCGTTGGTGGTGGATGATGGGGATGATGAGTGCTCACAGTAGCACGTCATGCTCACTCACTCACTCACTCACTCACTCACTCCTCTTACTCACAGTCCGAGGAGAGACACTTGGCTTCTTCGATCAACTGCACTAATTTTGAAAAAAATCAAACAAGGATGAACGAACATCAGCAGCAGCAGCAACAACAGCCGGCGGAGCACGCAGCTGTTGCCAGCGAGCCACACTTTGCTGGCGGCTTTGTCGTACAGCCACAGACTCTCCAGTATACCCAGTTATCGTCAGCGCCGCACGATCTTGGCAACGTGCAAGCCTCAATGGGTTTGCTTGGACTTTCTGAAACTCCAGCTGGCGATCTCGACTCGACAGCAGCGGTAGGCTCATTCCCTGTTCCTGTGCACGTTGCTGATCCTGAAGCGATGCGAATCAGTCAAGAGCGTGCTATCCTGCGTGCCCAGCGAAAGCAGGCTCGTGAAGTTCGAAACAACCGGTACAAGGACTTCAACCGAATGATGTCTAAGGGCGACATGGAGTTCATATCTCGTGGCCAACTGTCGCAGCTTGTCAACTCAGACCCGATGACTGATGATTTCTACAACCAAATGTATCAGATCATGAAGGGCTCGGTTCCGCCTGTTCCTTCCATTCCCACTGCTGCCACCGTTGCCACGGTTGCCACCACAGCTGCCGTCAACGCCGCCAACACTGTTGTAACAGATGCCAGCATCCCACCTCTCCAGCAAATTCAACAGCCTGTACCAACACCTGCTGCTCCAGTCGATCCAGCTGTACTCTCCTCCGCTGTAGCTATGCCTGTGCCTTCGCCTGCTTTCCCCGAAGTTGTCACTGCTCCACCACAGCAATCACAGGAGTCCTCCGAAGCTGTGACCACGAGCCAGCCGGCTGAGCCATTGGCTGTGCTGTCATCGCAGCAGGCTCGTCCAGTGCCATCAGCGGCTCATGCTCGAATGCTCAACGAACATCTCCAGTCTCGCCAGCAGTCAGAGTCGCCTAACCAGTCCCCAGCTGGTCAATCTCAGCCTCAGCAGCAACAGCAGCAGCAACAGCAACACAGAGACAGAGACCATCATCACACTGGAGGAAACCGACGCCATCATCACAACAATAACCGTCAAACTCGCCAGGAACAAGCTGCAAATCAAATGGCCCAGCAAATGCAGCGAATTCTTGAGGCAGCCAAGAGACCAAAGAAGGATACTGTTACATTGGAAGGCGCACTTGGCAACATTGTCATTAGATCATCAAAGGCACCAAAACAAGCAATCAGTCTCGCTCGAGGTGCATCAGAGTCTACAGAGGATTTGCCTGGGTCAGCTCAGCAGCCCACAGCCATGTCGCATCGCGTCAATTTGCAACTGATTGAGTCTGTTTATTCCAATTTGTTGCAGATTGAGGCATTGTTTAGAGAGCAAGATGCGGCTGCGCTGAAGCCACCGAGCCAGGAAGTTGAAGATCAGCTGGCGTCACTGGCATCCAGCATTGAGCAAATCAAGCAGCGCATTTTTGACTTACTCGATTTGGATAACCCAATTGGAGAAGTTAGACCACACACTGTAATTAGACTGTTGTCAGTTCAGAAAGGAATGGCAGCTTTCCCCCGTGTGTTGAACTATGTTGGTAACGATGGTGCATTGCGTCTGCTTAGCTGCATTTTTGCTAATCTGGACTCTCTTCCACTATGCGGGCCAGCCTCATTTACTGCTTTGTTAACCCAGCAGCAAGAACAGCATGAACAAAGAGGCAGACTCTCCTCCTCTTCTTTCTCTGATCCATCAGATGCCCGCGCTTTAACCGCGGGTTCTACCGATCCATCTGCAACTTCACTGAGAGAACGTCGCATTATTGAAGATGCTGAGACTTTTATGAGATGTGTGATTCCACTGGTTGCAATCAATTTGTCGAAGTCACCTCTACCGATCATCAATGGCCTGCTGCATTTGATGGTTGATCGCAACAGCATTCCCTATTTGGCAATGAGCAAGCCTGGCCTCACTTGTTTAACTCTGCTTCTTGTTCGCATGGCCACTCTGCGCCAAGAACAAGCCCAGCTGGTGGATAGTGTTGATTTAGCCCACAGCACTGAGGTATTCGCTCAGCTTTTCAACTCATTGACCTCCTACATTGCTGCCCTTTTCCCATCAACCATGAACCAGGCTACTCTGGGTCTTCAGCAGCAACAGCAACAAACTCCATCAGCAGAGTCTCCAACTGATAGTCAACAGCAACAGCAGCAACAGCAGAATTCCATCCCAGGTTCTGAAGATATTTACGTTTGGGAGTTTTTGGCTGCGATGGCCTCATGCGCTACAGTCGACCAGCAGCGCCAGCTCATTACGGAAGCTCGTGACAAGATTCTTGAGAACATTATGCTGTCTCGTGTTGCCGGACAGACTGCTGCGCTCTTTGGTCCATCCAGTGCCGCATCTGCCGAAGAAGCTGCCCTTCGCATCAACAGTGCCAACATCTTCCTCCACACTCTTGGTCTCGATGCTTCCTATATCAACTAGCTGCCTACAACGCCAGTCCATCTCACTTTAACCATTGTCCTTTTGAATTATTGTTTTTTTTCTTTTTAAAAAAGGAAAGAAGAGATATGAGTTGATTGTTATATGTTTAGTGCTGGATTAGTTGGTTTTGGGCTTAAGGTTGCTAACTGGTGGCTGACGTGGCAACTCTCCCGATTCCTGCCTTCTCAAGTACTCTTCTGCATCCTTAGTCTTTTGTGTCTGAGCCAGAAGATAGTTGACAGATACAAACAGACAAATGGACAGCAACAGCATGACGAATACGTGAATGTTAAACGAGGTCATAAACAAGAATGCCAGCAGAACCGACATAAGAATCACCAGACTCAAGTTGACGACCAAGACTACGCCTGCAGGAATACCTGGTGCATATAATGACTGGACAATGTCACCAAGGATCGCCATCTTCTTCTTCTTACTCTTTCGCTTCCTTGCTCTGCTTCCTTGTTCCGCCTCGGCTCTTGACTTGATTGATCGTTTGTTGATTTCTTATTTATTTGCAAGAGCGATTCGAGATGAAGATGCAGGACGAACAAGCTGCGACTTTGAGAGACTACAGCCAGATCAAGCAGATTGACTACTGTGCTGATCTATCAGTGAATGACTTTGTAGACAGATACATGTCACGTAACATTCCCGTGTTATTGGGTAGCAAGTTCACGTCAAATTGGACAGCGAGGAAAGAATGGGTTGAACGACAGCCCATTTCCAGCGAGCGGCGACGTAGCATCGAAGCACAGGTGTCGGCGTGCTGTGATTCATTCAGCATTGATTCCATCGAACCATGTCCACGAACAGATGTTGCTGAGACTGATGGTGATGGGTTATACGAAGCTGTGCCTGATTTTGATGAGCTACATGGCCGGTTTGGTGGCGAAAGTGGGAATGTCAAAGTGATGGTTGCAGATTGTGAATCAAGAGAGTATAGCGATCAACCACGTATCGAAATGTCATTTGGCGAGTACATTCAGCATTGGCGACAGCAGCAACAATCATCACATACAGGTGAGTTTGATTCAACAAAGGCAAATAAGAGACTGCTCTACTTGAAGGACTGGCATTGTTCACTCAGTGTTCCAAGTAGGTCAAGTGAATCAGCACCAGTCTTGCCTCACTTTTCAGATGACTGGATGGATGAGTTCTGTGCCGCTACAACTTGCGCAAATAAAGACGCAAAAGATGACTTTCGATTTGTTTACATGGGCAGTGATGGCACATGGACACCCTTCCACGCAGATGTGTATAGATCCTTTTCATGGAGTAGCAATATCTGTGGAATCAAAGTGTGGGTCATGTTCCCTCCAGGTCAAGAACAGCTATACGCGTCATCGAGTTCGCCAAGCGACGGCATCTTATCAGAAATGGTGTATGACGCTCGGTCATCTGTTCAAACCAACGCGGAGTTCCCACTGCTGGGAGCAGCAAAACGTTTCGTAGTTGTTCAGAGACCTGGCCAGACTCTGTTTGTTCCATCTTCATGGCATCACCAGGTTATCAATGTTGGAGCCACGATATCAATTAACAGAAACTGGTGCAATGCGCACAATATTGACATGGTGTGGAGCTCGATTCGATCGGACTGTCGAACAGTTGAGCAGTCGATTGGCGATCTGAAGGAAATGCTGTATGAAACGCAGCCTGATGAATGGTTTGGCACCTGTGAACAGTTACTTAAATCCCATGCTGGTATAAACTTGGGCGAACTACTTGATCTGCTGAGTCATATGGCCAAAGTTTGGCTGGGCATTGTGAAGAGAAGTGACACGGCCTGCGCACTGGCAGATGAGTTTGCCACATCTAGTTATCGACAACAATGTCTAGCTCGAATCAAAAATATTCTTGAGCAACTCGCAGCTGAAGAATACATCCAGCGATATCACTCTGACAAAGTGCAGAGTCTGCTCTCGCTTATTGATAATGAATTGAAAGTGAGAAACTAATGCGCTATGTATTTAATGATACTTAATGAGTGTTTTGTTTTGTTTTTTTGTTTTGTTTTAGATAGCATGCTGATTTGCCAATGGCTGAACACCCTTCAAATCCTTCAATAACTCTCCGTAGTACGACCACGCCACCAGCGTGTTCAAATACCGCAATCCCTGCATAATCGTCATTGGTACAATAACCGCCGTTGCGAACAAGCCATACGCTTCATGGCAGCGATCCTCCGCTCCTGGATTGTGCATTCTCGTGACCATCCACGAGCAAAACTTGTCTCTGTTCGCACCAGCCAAAATGATAATTGCCAGCCAGAATGCAAATCCACCAATCAAGTCAAGCCACATCAAGTGAGCGTAGGGCTTGTAGGCAGTGATGCGAGTCTTCAGGGCATCGGGAGCAACCTTGGCGCGAGTGGCGAGTGAGTAAAAGGCGGCGAGGGAGATTGCAGCGAAGACGTAGTAATAGACGGCAATGATGGGGTGATTGAGCGGTGGGCCGTACACAAGAGGAAGACGGATGGCCGTAATGAGACTGGCAGCGATATTGAAGATGGAGAGTAAAAGTGCTCCCCAGTAGAGAGGAATGCACCAAAAGACCTTTTGGACCCGAGGAACCAAGGCCAGCTGCAGCTTTGCTAGAAATGCCATACACGTGCTTTCAGGTTGTTGCTGTTGTTATTGCTGTAAAAGTGCTCCCCAGTAGAGAGGAATGCACCAAAAGACCTTTTGGACCCGAGGAACCAAGGCCAGCTGCAGCTTTGCTAGAAATGCCATACACGTGCTTTCAGGTTGTTGCTGTTGTTATTGCTGTTGTTATTGCTGTTGCTGTTGCTGTTGATGAGGCAAGGAGATGCGCTAGATTTGCAAATAAAAGAAACGAGATGCCAAAGTGTGCAAAGAGGAAACTGTGTTGTGTGGTGGTGCGAAGGTGCCAGAGATTTGCCAGAGAAAGGTACCAAGCTGTGGTCAAGGTTCCTCTCTTTGTATAAAAAAAATAATAGAGTATATGGTGGAGGTACCCCGGATTGATGACGCGGGGCACTGCAGCATGTCTTTACATCATTTCGATGCAGTAAACGAATCTTCTGACGTGGCATCTTTTGGCATCTTTTAGTATCGTTCAGTATCTTCCAGTGTCATGTTCGTTTCAAAGAGGTAGCAAGAAAGTGAGTGGATTAAAAAAAAAAAACAGGTACTGTGCAGATATTAGGCGATTAAAACACCATATTGATTACGACGAGCTTCGCCATTGTAAGCAGAATCCGATGACAGCTGGATCTCGCTGTACTGGTAATTGTCCAGCGATCCAGTCTGCTGCATATTCGGCGCATAGGGATGGCCGGCATTGCTTCCGGATAGACCGCCGATTCCCGAGATGTCATCTGGGTTATGGCTCGGCTCTGAAGTATACTGGCGAGTTTGCTGCTGGTGCTGCTGTGGTGGCTGTTGCAATGGCGATGAAGAGGCAGAAGGTGTGATGCTAACAAACTCTTTGAGGAATGGCTTGTTGGCAATAGTTGAGGCAAGCAAGTTGTTAGTACCAGTGCCAAGTGGAACATCCAGGTGATATCCATTGTTCAAGCCATGACCAGTGTTGCCAGTGACATTGAGATGGGATGGCTGCTGTTGGTGCTTTTGCAAGTGTTGATTCTCGGGCTGCTGAGACCATGGAACGTATCCAGATCGAGATTGTGCATTCGAGTTTAGATGTTGCTGCTGCTGTTGCTGTTGCTGCTGAAGTTGGCTTTGTAGGTGATCCTTCTCTGCCTTGACATCACTGTACTGAAGATCCCGTGTGCTCATTCCCGATGCAGCTGTCGAATCAGCGTGATCTGGTGCTTCCTGGGTAACGCGGTCAATCAAGAACAAGCCGACAAAGATGACGAACTCGGACAGCAGCACCAGCACACTGCGAGCGACATAGCCTGGAATCGTATTGACAACTGGTGTGGCGCTCATAATGTTCCAGACAGCAAACAGCAGGAAACCGAGGAAGATGGTTTTTTTTTTGCAGGTGATCCTTCTCTGCCTTGACATCACTGTACTGAAGATCCCGTGTGCTCATTCCTGTTCCCGATGCAGCTGTCGAATCAGCGTGATCTGGTGCTTCCTGAGTAACGCGGTCAATCAAGAACAAGCCGACAAAGATGACGAACTCGGACAGCAGCACCAGCACACTGCGAGCGACATAGCCTGGAATTGTATTGACAACTGGTGTGGCGCTCATAATATTCCAGACAGCAAACAGCAGGAAACCGAGGAAGATGGTGTAGATAAACCAGGTCATGCGCATAATGGCAGATTTGGTCCACTTGTTCATGCGCACATTGCGCAGAATCGAAATGTAGTACGTCGCGCCACCGGCAATCAGGAAACCTTCGAGCAGGAACACGCCGGGCATGATCTTGGTCATCAATGTGTACGCACCGAGCAGAGTGGGGATATTGCTGGTGCCGAGACCAGCCATCATCATCACTGTGCCAACGAGGACGATAGTCGTGCCGAGCAGGGAAACACCACGAACGCACCGCTCGTAAATGGTAAGCTGATGCAGTTTGCGCATCAGAGATAGCCACTGGGCGATGACAATGTTACGAGTGATGAAGCCAAGGAAGAAGGAGCCGAACAGCAAGCAGGCTTGGACATTGGAGCGACGTTCACCGTACCGAATCAAGATGAGAGCCAGCATGTTACAGATGGCAGACACGTACAGAATCATGCGCAAGAAACCGGTGAAGATGCCGTTGACATAAATGTGCTTGGCCAGCATGACCGCTGCGTACAGTGTGCACGGTGACATCAAGACGTAAATCATAATCGAGTAAGCCTTGTGACCAGTCGAGTGGTGGTACTCGACCCACGGACCAACTTCGCGCTCAAATGTGGCGGCAATCAGAGTGTTGTTTGCAGTCATGGCGCCAAGCATACCGCCAGTGTCAACGCCGACCAAAGCGAGCTGGTAGAAGTTGTCATTGTACATATACCAGTCGTCCTGCTTGTCTTGGTCACTAGCTCCAAACTCTTCAGTTGACAATCCACCCATCGACGTGAACATCAGGAACCGAATCGGTGGAACGCCGTATGCATCTTCGTAGCCTTTCAACACGTCGAGTGGCAGTTTCTGGATGACACGGCGGGGCGACATGCATCCACCCTTCAGCTGCGATGTGAGTGCCGTAAACAGAATCGATCCAGTTGCAGTGCTGCCGATTCTGTCAATCAGCGGCTTGAGAGTCGTGCTCTG
>MU602800.1:12897-35852 GCA_025201865.1 Ramicandelaber brevisporus | reverse complement strand
TTGACAACTGGTGTGGCGCTCATAATGTTCCAGACAGCAAACAGCAGGAAACCGAGGAAGATGGTATAGATAAACCAGGTCATGCGCATAATGGCAGATTTGGTCCACTTGTTCATGCGCACATTGCGCAGAATCGAAATGTAGTATGTTGCACCACCGGCAATCAGGAAACCTTCGAGCAGGAATACACCGGGCATGATCTTGGTCATCAATGTGTACGCACCGAGCAGAGTGGGGATGTTGCTGGTGCCGAGACCAGCCATCATCATGACTGTGCCAACGAGGACGATGGTCGTGCCGAGCAGAGAAACACCACGAACGCACCGCTCGTAAATGGTAAGCTGATGCAATCTGCGCATCAGGGATAGCCACTGGGCGATGACAATGTTACGAGTGATGAAGCCAAGGAAGAAGGAGCCGAACAACAAGCAGGCTTGGACATTGGAGCGACGTTCACCGTACCGAATCAAGATGAGAGCCAGCATGTTACAGATGGCAGACACGTACAAGATCATGCGCAGGAAACCAGTAAACACACCGTTGACATAAATGTGCTTGGCCAGCATGACCGCTGCGTACAGTGTGCACGGTGCCATCAAGACGTAAATCATAATCGAGTAAGCCTTGTGACCAGTCGAGTGATGGTACTCGACCCACGGACCGACTTCGCGTTCAAATGTGGCGGCAACCAGAGTGTTGTTTGCAGTCATGGCGCCAAGCATGCCGCCAGTGTCGACGCCGACCAAAGCGAGCTGGTAGAAGTTGTCATTGTACATATACCAGTCGTCCTGCTTGTCCTGGTCACTAGCTCCAAACTCTTCAGTTGACAATCCGCCCATGGACGTGAACATCAGGAACCGAATTGGCGGAACGCCGTATGCATCCTCATAGCCTTTCAACACGTCGAGTGGCAGTTTCTGGATGACACGGCGGGGCGACATGCACCCACCCTTCAGCTGCGATGTAAGCGCCGTGAACAGAATCGATCCAGTCGCAGTGGTGCCAATTCTGTCAATCAGCGGCTTGAGAGTCGTGGTCTGTGGAATGATGGGAGTGCAGCCAGGTCCCAGACTCAATGGAACGATGACAGCGTCGAACTTGTCGTCCGTGGTGTTCCAGTCTCCATAAAAGTTGTGGGTGGGAGCAGTGAGTGGACCTTTGGGGCTGTTGAGTGTGATTGAGGCGCGAACGATTGACAATAACAGTGCAATGAGCAGCGGCAGCAACAGTGCCTGGCCACTCGTCCGTCTTCTCACCGTCATCGTATCAAGAAGGGCCGTGGAAAATAAGCAATAGATTGAAGGGAAAGTAGTAGAAGCGAAAGTTGAAAAAAAAAAAATAAGGCACGGTGTGGGTGAGTATGGGCAGCGGGCCAAGGATACTTCGATCGAACGTCCCCGCCTACTCTCGCGCCGCGGCGGGTCAGCCAGTGAGTTACCCGGCCCATACTCAGAGAGAATGAACATTTAAAATAAATCTCCGCAGAAGAAGAAAAGGAGCGAGCAATAATGATTATGTATATTACGTAGCCAATCAAGTCACGGATTGCGACCATGGTAAAAATATTCCACAAAAGTATTTTTCTTTGAATTATTGTTTTTTGGCTGTTGTTTTTTTTGTTGCATTTTCGAAACTGTGTGGCTGTTGTGAGCTCCAATGGCGACATTCTCTTACGGAGCAAATCAAACCGAAAGCCGAGCAACCCTAATCCTGACACCCGAGTTTGCAGCCGATGTTCTCACCGATATCACAGTTACGCCGACAACCCTAAAAGAAAAGAAAATATGGAACCGATCAGAAAACCGAGGCTAGAAACATCATTGATTGTCTTAGCGTGAGACACCCGCCACACTATAAATTACTCGGTGCCAACGACGCAAACATCCCACTCGAACTACATTCAACTCATTCATTCACTCACTCACTCATTCAGATCATTCAATCCACTCATCGTCATCACAGCACCCTATAAACAACCTACTTTAAAGTTTACAGAAAACAGAGACTCAATAAACTGAACATGTCGCTTAACAAGGAGCTCGCTGGCAAGGTCGCACTCGTCACCGGCGCCAGTGCCAATCTCGGCCGTGAGATCGTCCTCGGTCTCGCACGTGCTGGTGCCGATGTTGTTGTGCACTACAACAGCGATTCCTCTCGTGCCAATGCCGAACAGGTTGCAAGCGAGGCTCAGAAGCTCAACGGTGGTCGCGCAATTGTGATTCAAGGCAACTTGACTGACGTCCCAACCGTGAAACGCGTGATTGCCGATGTGGTTAGCAACCTTGGCCGCCTTGACATTGTCGTTAACAATGCTGGTATATTCGTTCGCAAGACGGTTGACGAGATAACCGAGGAGGACTTTGACAAGTCGTTCAACACGAACACCAAGGCGCCGTTCTTTGTGATGCAAGAGGCTGTCCGCAAAATGGGTGACGGCGGCCGCATTGTCAACATTAGCACATCGCTCATGACGGTCATGTCGCCACAGTCGTCCATTTACTGCGGCTCGAAGGCACCGCTCGAGAGCTTCAGCAAGGCACTGGCGAAGGAGGTTGGTGGCCGTGGCATCACGATAAACACTGTCGCACCAGGTCCGCTGGATACGCCGTTCTTTTATGAAGGACTTAGTGAGCAGCAGGTTGCATTCTACAAGAATATGTCGCCAATGGGACGCCTCGGATTGCCAGGTGATATTGCCGATGTGGTGTCGTTTTTGGCGAGCGAGAAGTCGCGCTGGGTCAATGGCCAGATTGTGTTTGTTAACGGTGGCTTCAATGCTCGTTAACCAATAAGTACAGATTAGTTCCTTTTATCTGTTTCCTTCCTTTTTTAATTTGTTTGTTCCTTTCAGTAATGTATAAGAGCGACTGCAAAAAAAGAGAGACAGGGAGAGCAGCGGATGGCATATTAAAGTAAAAAGAAAATCGGAAAAAGATCAATGAGATGATTAGAAGAGAGAGTTGATGATTATGAACATGGGGGAAAGAAGAGAGAAAGAAAGAAAGAAAACGAATGGAGTTGGTAGAACAATGTGGTACGTTTCAAGATGGTCGTCGCTCAATGCCAAGATTCCGCAGACTTCTTTGTCTAGGTATATTTTCTGTCAAGTTGTCAGTTGATGCTGTAGAGGCTGATGTAATCAAGGAATCGAGTTTCCGACGCATCTCGTAATGATCGAGCATGTTGTGAATTTTGGAAATGTTTCGTCGCAAGGTATGCAAATAATAATCGCGTTCGCTGTTGTTGTCGGCCAATCGCTGGGTAATGAGTGCAAGTCTGTCGCGGTCTGATGGAAGCCTGTAGAGCTCTCTCAGCACGTCTCTGGATGACACTGGCATAATGCGCGTTCGAGAGCCGTTGTTGCCAAAGAAGCTGGCCGAAGTGGTTACTGTGGATTCTGGTGTATAGCGCTGCTGCTCGAATTCATAGGAACTGGATGATGGGTCGCGATGAGCTGGATGAGAGAACGCAGAGGACTCTGAGAAGGCTCGTACAAACTTTCGCGGGGTTGGTTGATGAATGGATAGGGATAGATTTGGCAGAGGAGAGTCAGACTGAGGCAGGGGTAGAGTTGTATTGATGTTGAGCGGTGCTGATGTGGATGTTGGAGGCAGTTGGACATTGCTCAATGGCGATGAATAGGCTGGTCTCGACGACTTGTGCCTCAATTGCTGTTGTTGTTGATTTTGCTGTTGAAGCTGCTGAAGCTGGTGAACCGAAATGACAGAATTGGTTGTCAGAATTGAGACCGCATCACTGCTCTTACCGCGAGTGAAAGATGGCCGTCTCTGCCGTCTAGATTGCAGCGAGTCGTAGCTATTCATAGAGCTGACGGGATGGCGATGTTGTTGCTGTTGTTGCTGTTGTTGTTGTTGATAATGATCTGTTGTGTTGGTTGTAGGGAATGTGGCCAATGCAGACTCGTCAATTTCACCTTCGGCGTACAAATCCGCATAGTCGATTCGCCGCTTCAATCGGATCCATCGTCTCCTTCGAACAAGTGACTTGAATCGTCGTTTGTGGCCACCATTCCAATTTGAGCTGTTGAATCTAGATGCATACTGCCAGCCATCCTCATCCACATCGCCAGACATGTCAATCATCCAGTAAGGCTGATCCCACACCCACATCACATCCGATGTCTGATAGTCACCAACATCTGTCAATATCCGACTTTTGGAGTCGCTGGACCATGGCGGCGGATCAAACTTCCACAGCAGCTTCGCAGAGAACCATGGCAAACTAGTCAGGTATATGCCACGCTGATTCTCATACACAATCTCCCAGGCTTTAACTGGCAGCTGATTCTCCTCAGCATCCAGCGCTGCTCGAATCTCAGGAATGGCCGTCAGCATTGGCATCAATCGTCGGTGTTCATCGTCGGCAGTGAATGGACCATTGCCGTTTGAACTGCTGTTGCTGCCACCGCCTCCACCACCGCCACCGCTAGTGCTCGTGCTAGTGTTCGACTTTCCAAACTTTCGCCGTCGCGATTTCTTACTTTTACCAGCTTGACTCGCTTCTAGCATTAGTTTGCGAGCTAACGCGGCATCTTCGCCTGGTGGACTCACAAAGTCGCCATTCAGCAGACCGATTGTTTTCTTCTTTCGCTCAATTGCTAGTTGCATTTTCAACTGCTGTTGCTGGTGCTGTTGCTGCTGTTGTTGCTGCCTTCTCACTCCTGATGTGTTGCCAGTCTGTGCAGAAGACTGTACTCTCCTTCCCGAGTTATCGTATCGATCAAACGCACTCTGCGATACGGCTTCTGTTCTCGTCCTCCTCAGAGCTGGTGCATCATGCTGCTGCTGCTGCTGCTGCTGCTGCTGTTGATAGTGATGTTGGTCTGTGAGGTGCGTTTTCAACAATCCTTCTGCAGGCTCTGTGGTGCCATTCGTGTACACTCCACCGGTTGAGGTGACCGGTGCAGTTGAAGACAACGAGCCATTCGCACCGACTGATGCAAACCTACGTGGCCGTTCAATGCCATTCGCATTGTTCGCTACTGTAGTGTGCTGAGGATGTTGCCAGTGCGGAGATTCAACAGTTCGCCTGCTGCCGCTGCTACTGTTGTGGTGATGTTGGAGTTGCTGTTGGTTTGCATACTGGTCATGTCCGTTTGATGAGCGCTGGAGTTCGCCTGCTGTTGCTGGTGAAGAAGCCCAAGGCTGC
Organism: Ramicandelaber brevisporus; assembly: GCA_025201865.1. Lineage (NCBI taxonomy): Eukaryota > Fungi > Kickxellomycota > Ramicandelaberales > Ramicandelaberaceae > Ramicandelaber > Ramicandelaber brevisporus. The sequence goes on along the minus strand of MU602800.1, from coordinate 30,683 downwards.
TGGGCCGAATAGGCAGATGAGGCTGTGGCCGTTGGCCCTGAAGCTTCAGAACCGGCCGTGCTAGTCAAGGAGGGTTGCACTCTTCGCTCTCCACCGCCTTTGGGTCGATGAAAAAGCTTTCGCAGCGTCGTCTGCACGCCCATCTCTGGCTATTCCTTTTCCTGCTTTCTTTTCTTTTCTTTTCTTTTCTTTTCTTCTTTTTCTTTAGTTGAATGGGTGTTTCGCAAAGAAAGGAGGGGGAGGAAAGAAGGAAGGTTATCCAGGTTTGCCGCAGGTCGCAGTAGCGCAGTAGCTGGAGATATTGAGCGACGAGACGAGCTGTAGTACTTGACTGAGAAAAAAGGTTTGAAACTTGACGTGTAGAAGAAACAAGAAAGTAGCGTGTTTTTTCAAACAATCGGTGCAGAAACCCTATACGCCACGCAGCAAAACAAGTACATGAAATCTTCTCGCGTCAGCAGAGTTTCTCATTCGCTGGAGGACATTGTTTACACCTTCGTAGAAGGTTCCAAACAAGAGCCAACCCTAATCCTTCTGCCAAGGACTCCTGCGCTTTATCGAACATCTATCCTTGTCCTTTCTTTTTTCAATTCAGTGTCTTCGAAGATAGTAAATAACTCGCAGAGAGGCACTGTATCGTGGACCACTCCGAGCAAAATGGTCCGTTTTTTCTTTTTATTTTTATTTTTTTGGTGTACAGGCTGCGCTCGCCATTCTGGCTGGCTGACTGGCTGACTGACTGCTGTTGGGATTGGGAATCTCCGCCTCTTTCAGTGGCCGTCCATATTCTGTGTCTTCCGACTGTTCTGCCTCTCTCTTCTCTTCCTTTCTCTCTCTCACAAACTCAAGCCGAATCTCCCTCCCGTTCCTGACCACTCACGTAGTCTATACTTTGTTCTTGTTGTTTGACTCTCCTACACAATAACTGACTGACTGGCTGGTTGTCCGTCTTCCTCCCATCTGGTTCGAGATCTCCTTTTCGGCTTTGTACACAGGCGACATCCATTACAGTCGTCTTCCCTCCTCTCTTTATCTTTATCTTCGTCTTCGTCTTCGTCTTTGTTTTTCTCCTGCTTTTTTTTTATTATACACTGCCGTACCTTTCCCTCGCTCCTCGTGCGACCACCGTTATCGCGTAAACTGCGCATATCCGACACTGTCAACCATTGACGAACGCAGATATTGGACATTTGACACGCAGATATGATACCACCACTGCCAAAAAGTAAGTGATAGTCGACGTCTGTATACCATCATTCATCACTACCAGACTCGTCTTGATTGGCGTGTTTTTTTTTTGCATGGCTGAATAGGGCTCAACTGACATTTTCTCGTTCCTTGTGTATTGATTTGAGCCTGCCATCTTTGAACGTTGATGTTCTTCCTCTCTCCCCCCCCATTAGGTGACCCTCGTTCAGCCGCAGTTTCAGCACATACTCCAATGGCAACGGCAGCAGCGGCAGCATTAACAGCCATGCCGCCCTTTGTGATGGCCGATTCCATTCGTACTTTTGCAGTGCGCCAGATGTCTGAATTGAATGTAACGACTGGGTTCATCTCAACTCTCAATGTTATTCTCCACGAGATTCTATGGATATTTGTGTCATATCGAGACACTGGCCTGACTCCAATCTGTCCTGGTCATTACGCATTGGTGATGCGAGTATTCTTCAATTCAACACTCGAGCAACAAAAGGCAGTGACGCGAGCACTGGTCACTCAAGGACCAGTGCGAATGTCGATGGGTGCAGCTCCATACTTTGGAAACACTCATGGCATCGGCTCAACAGTGTCTTTAGCCCGCATCTCGGGCGAATCACAATCCCATTCATCATCAGCATCAACCCCAGTATCGCCAAATGACCTGCTGCCTCTTCACGATAATGCACATGTACTTTATGAGCCAACAAATGTCATTTACCATCCAGAGTTTCCCACCAGCATCTTGCATCAACACATGAGTTCACAGATTGCATTTTACATGACAGAAGGCAGACAGGGTGCGAAGGCTGGGCTGATGAATCATGTCGTTCTTCAGCAGTATGGTGCCACATCAGCGGGTGACTGGGATCGGCTGGTGCGCATTGTGGCCAGTATTCTATCTGGAATTGCCAATCACTTGGTGTCACGATCTGTTTCTAGAGCGTATTTGAGACATCGAACAGTTGCTTACTCGAGAGACCTCATCATTGTACTGGGATCGGATCCAATCTTTGCACACATCTTCCAGGCACTATTGGATATTGGTAGATTGGAGCCGCAGATTATCTCAGCGAGAACAAGAAACAAACGCAATCGAATTGACTCATCAGCTTCAGCAGCAACAACAGCAACGTCCCCAAAGACAAGGAACGCCAGCAATGGAGGCGGAGGTCTGCTGGATGCAATATTTGGTGGAAGACTGTCAAAGAAACTGCCTGCGATATCATCAGAAGACGAGGATCAAACTGCCCATAGAAGATGTTCATCGCCAGAGCTCAACTACCAGCCGGATATTCCTCGAGATGAGAGCAGACGACTGGCCAATAGACTCGGAATGGTCACAGTTCCACTACAGTCACCAATCTCTCTAAAGAACCAGCAGCCGCAGTCCAAATCACTTCAGCGGAATCTATCTCGGCATCAGCCATCAAGCTCTACAATATCGAATGCATCTGTTGACACTGCTCAGTTACCACCAGTTTCACTTACAGCACAAATTGCATCAATGTCATTAAGCACATTACAGACTACAACCCGACGCTCGCCCAACACCTCATCAATACATTTACCCGATGGCGGTAATGGCGCTGGCAATTTTGACCATGGTGGTCCCAGCGTTGCTGAGCTGGATGTGACCAATGAGCAGCAACTCGACAAGGCACAGGCGTTCTTGTTTGGAAATTCTCCGGTCGGTAGACGTAGTAGTTTCCATGAATTGAATCCAGTTAAGGCTAAGAGAAGCGGCGACTCTAATAGTAGCTTATCTCCTCTCAGCAGAGTCGCTCGTCTCTTCAAATCGAAACCAGTAATTAGCAGCAGTAGTGGAAGTAACAGTGGATATCACGATAATACACCTCCATCTCCGGCAGCATCCATCTCATCAACGGCCACAGCACCAACTGGGTTACAGCATCCAGATCCAAGAAGTCACTTTAGACATTCAGCAAGTATCCCGAATTTCCATGTCTATCAGCATCATCAGCTGCTTGCTGGTCACAGTGGCCATGCTCCGGTTCATCTTCAGCATCAGCATCAGCATCAGCATCAGTACCAGCACCAGCACCAGCACCAGCATTATCCACATGCATCTCAGCAGCCACAGCCTGGCGCTCCACATCAGCAGTATGGCTATCCTCTCCAGCAGTTTGCACACCCTCCGCAACAGTTGGGGCATGCGCCTGTGTACAGTCATAATCAACAGCCTATCCATCCTCACTATGCTGCTACTTATAACGCTCCAACTAACCATATGCGCTCACAGCTTCCTCATCGCGAATTCTATCATCCACATGCCCACAATGGTAACGGAGTTGTTTCGGTTCAGCATCCGTCTTCGCTTGCGACATTCAATGTACCAGGCATACCAGCGGTTCAAAAGTCAGTGTCAACTATTCAAATTCTGCCAGGTAAAACACCTGCGGTAGCGATAACGACAGTAGTGGCAGCGGCAACGGCAGCAGAAACTGCAACAGTGACTCCAGCAGTGGTTCCAGCGGCGAAAACATCAACAAATGCGACGGCAGCTGATCCAGATGATATTTCATTCGGTGATTCTGATGCACACAACGAGTTGTCAAGTGTTATTGTACGGTCAGCAACTCCGAGAGTGAATGGCCACAGACGGCAGCTATCACAGCCACAGCGAGTCGAACAATCATCTCATTTTATATCAATGCAGTCTTCCGTGCTACCTGAGCCCTCGTCAATGATGTTGGACTTGATGCTCCCAAGAGCTGGATCGGTTTCAGCAGAATCGTCAGACCCGGTTGATCAGAGTGATGAGTACCGTGATCTGACATCGATTCTCAATGTTCCCGAAAGTATGGCTGAGCCGACAATGCCTGAATTGCCCAGTCTTCCTCCATTGCTAGAAATTCCTTCAATGGAGCTGGGATTAGCCAGTGAAATTGACAACACTTTGCTGAAACTCATCAATGATACTTCTGTACCACGCACTGCGTCAACAACAGCAACAGCAGCAACCATAGATACAGCTGTTACAGCTGTTACAACGGCAACATCAGCGACAGCAGTTAACTCACCTCAGTCCACCGTTAGTGCCAATTCGAGTGATAACGATGAGGACGATGGCAATATTGTGTGGAAACAAGAGCAAGCGGCTATGGTTCGAAGAGTTGAAGCACTGCCAAGACAGCCCAGTTCAAGTGTCTACAGTACATTGTCCTTTGCAACAACTTCGTTTGGTCCACCTTCGTCACCGCGCAGCAAAGCATTCAACGCCAATCTAGACGAACTAATTAAACTTACGTCAACTCTTTAAATGATTTGTTAACTTCGAAAACAGTCAAACTATAGTTAATGCGGTTAGTTAGACAGATGATGTGCCTTCTGTTCAGTTTAAAAAAGAAAAGAAAAGTAAAGTAAAACTAAAGAAAAGAAAAGGTATTAATCGAAAACGCTCTTGATGGAAATGCCAACGTATCCAACATCCTTGAGCGGATAGACAATATTGTTGCGGTAATTGATCTCATAGATTCTGACACCATTGGTGCCACCAACGATATCCTTGCTGACAAGGTACGCGCCAAGCTCCGTGTTCTCAACGTCCTCACGTCCCAGGAAGCTAGTGAATGACTCCGAGAATATCTGAGATCCCTCGCCAACAATCTCTGGATACTTGGACTTGAACAGTGTAACGAACTTCTCTCCATCCTCTGGAAGCACAGCTGGATCCAAGTCAAGCTCATTGATCTCTTCATCCTTGGTCTTCGTGATCTCAGACTCAATGAAGAAGTACGCACGTGGGTCGGTGAAGGTGCAGCGACCGCGGTGTGGCTTTGGGTTGGACTTGACAAGGGCAACAAAGTCCTCTGCAGCGGCAGTTGCCTCGCGAATTTGAGCCTTGATCAAACCTTGCTTGAGCTTGTCATTGGTGTCATCAATGTCACCCTTCTTCTTCTTGAAGATAACGTCGCTAATGATGCCCATTGTCAAGAGTCTTCTTCTATGATTGATGTTGATGTTGTTAAGTGCAACAAGAGAGGACAAGTTGTTGTCGTTATTATTGCAGTTGCTGTTGCAGTTGTTGTTGTTGGTAAAGTGAAGAAGAAGGGGAGAAGAAGAAGCAACTGGTGTTTGGAGAGCGCGACGACAGATCTTAAAACTGCTGCGGAACAGAGGTTCGCGTTGGAATGAGGAAAAGCTGACTAATGTCTGGCAAGCACGAAGAGCGAGTTGGCGTTGAGATGCAGAGAGCATTGCCTGCTCTTCACTGGACACAAGATGACACAGGAGCTGGCTTACCCGGACCACCACCGAATGTTTTGCACTTCTTATTTTTCTCCTACTCTCCTCCTCCCACTCGTTTTCTCTCTCTCTCGTTCTCCGTCCTCTCTCTCTCTCTCACTTTTGTGTGCAGTCTCCGCCAAAAAAAGATATCACAGCTATTTTTGTGTGTTTGTTTACTCCAAACAGCACATACCAGCCATGAGAGTAGAGATCGCCCAGTTCTTTCGACAGACGGGCAACAATGCGTGCAGCTTCTCGTCCGATGGTCGGCTGATCGCGACCGCCACTCAACACCGCCTGATCGTTCGCAACGCCGATTCTCTCCAAGTTGTGCAGGTTTTCCAGAGTCTGCCGGATAAGTTGCAGCTTCTCATTCAGCAAGATCAGGCTGCAACCAGCAAAGGTGCAGCAGCAGACTCTGCTCTGGGCAATGAGCCATCGTCATCATCATCATCGTTATCGTTGTCGTCATCAACTGTGTCGACTCCAGGGCCATCGGCAGTACAAGCAGCTTTAGCCAATGCAACACCGTCCAATATCAGTGAGATTCAATGGTGCCCAACATGCCCGCATCTCGTGTTTGTTATCAGAGAGCGTAGCAACTTGGTTGAGGTGTTTGATGTACGCAATCCAGATTGGGGTGCATGCATTGACGAAAGCTTAATGGGTTTGGTATCTGCAAGATGGGTTCCGCTTCCATTCTCTACCGCCAAAGAAGCATGCATAATGACGCTTTGTTCATTTTCAATGAGACTAACTGTGTGGTCACTGCGCAATGGAGATGCATGGTTTATTCCAATGCCCAAATCTGGTTTGCCAATGGGTAATATTGTAGCATTTAGTCCAGATGGAAGACACGCTGCAGTGGCTGTTAGAAAAGACAAAGAGACGAGGGATTATATATCAGTATTGACTACAGATGACTGGACAGAGCAGAGATGCTTTGCAGTTGATACGCTTGATTTGAGATCGCTTCATTGGTCGCCCGATGGGAGATTTATCACTGTTGTCGATTCCATTATCGACTATAAAGTGCATGTCTATACTCCATTAGGTGTGCACAAAGGATCTTATTCTGCCTCGGGTCTACTATACTCGAGTATCAATCCTGCCTCTGCCGGCTCAGCAAATGATCGATCTCCAAACCCAGCAAGTAACTCCGTTGGCAGTAGTGGCAGTAGCGGCGGCATCAATTTTAGATCAAAGGCCAAATCCATGACAGCAACAGCAACAGCAGCAGCATCGGCAGTATCAGCATCAGCAGTATCAGCATCATCGCAAAGTGCAGATATCAACACAGGGCTGCCAACTGTCTTGGGAGATGGAATGGGAATCCGTGTATTAAAATGGTCGCCAACATCGCACTTTATAGCGGTTGGTGGGTATGATCAGCGCATTAGATTACTAAACCACTACACTTGGAAACCATTTGCTGTTCTGAATCATGCAATCAACTCGCCTGGAGGCCAGCAGGTAAATGTAACGCCATGCACTGTACACAGTGAGCAATCTGTAACTTCGGATGTTAATGACCTGACGAAATCTGGAGCAATATCAGCAGCTGCTGCTGCCAGCAGACGACGTCTTCGAACCATTTCTAAATTTACAGTCAGTTCAGGCGTTACATCAATCTCACCGAAGCATATATTGCCTGATGTAAATAAGCCAGAGCCTAGACTCGGAATTGGATTGATGGAGTTTAGTTCAGACGGAGCTTATTTGATGTCTCGCAATGACAACATGCCCAACACCATCTGGATTTGGGATACAAATACCTTCAGACTCGCCTGTGTTATCCACACTTTGCACCCTGTCAAGATGGTCAAGTGGAGTCCAGTTGCTCCCGATGAGCTCGCATTCATCACGGGATCTCACACAGCAGCTGGGCCATCTTCACCCTACTTGTATCTGTGGACACCGTCGACTGGATGCACTGCCACAAACGTTGCACTGGAAGCTGGCAGCAGCAGTGAGCTTGGAGTGGGCTCCATCGCATGGAATTCACTTGGCCACTCATTATCAGTCACTACGAAGGACTTGTTCAGTGTTGCATTCCCCGTCGGACTCTGACGTCGACACTGATAATGATGGCGACATCGCTCCAAAAAAAAGTGTGACTCAAACGATGAGTCTGACCTATTAAATCACATCGTCCGTTTTCTGCTCTGATTCCTCTTCTTATTCCTCTGTTTTGTTTGTTCGCTTGTTCGGTTGTTCGCTTATCCACAGTCAAACTCCAATACCATCTACTTTTTTCTTTCTTTTGTTTCTTACAGTACAACTTTTCAATGGGCACTATCGACGAGACTACGGCCACTGCGGCTGCTCTGACTGCCTTGCAGCTTGCCGATACTGAGGCAAAGACTGCTGCCTCCACCGCAACAAAGCGTCGCTATCGCCCAGCAACCGAGCTAGTGACGGTTGATCTCGCGGACGGAACATCTTCATCAGGCGTACGCGACTTGTACAACTCTGCAAGTGTCCCAATCTACCAGTCAGCCACCTTCAAGCAGACATCGGCCAGCGGTGCTGCTCACGGATACGACTATTCTCGCAGTGGAAACCCAACCCGCTCTCACCTTGAGGCTCATCTGGCCAAGATTATGGGAGCCTCGCGGGCTTATGCTGTCAGCAGCGGCATGGGTGCATTGGACGTCATCACGCGCCTTGTCAAGGCTGGCGAAGAGATTGTTGCCGGCGACGACATTTATGGTGGAACGAACCGTCTTCTTCAGTATCTGTCTACTCATGGCGGCATCAAGACCCACCATGTCAACACAACTGATCCAAGCGCAATTGAGCAAGTGCTGAATCCGGCCAAGACTCGTCTCGTGCTGCTCGAGACACCAACAAACCCGCTCATCAAGATTGCAGACATTCCAACCATCTCGCGAGTCGTGCATGAGCGCTGCCCGAATGCCTTGGTTGTTGTTGACAACACTATGATGAGTCCATATCTCCAAAATACCCTGGAGCTTGGTGCTGATATTGAGTACCACTCTGGCACCAAGTATCTCAGTGGACACCACGACCTCATGGCTGGTGTAATTGGTGTTCGTGACAACGCTCTCGCTGAACGCATCTACTTTGTCATCAATGCCACCGGCTGTGGTCTGACTCCGTTCGATGGCTGGCTGCTGCTTCGCGGTGTCAAGACTCTTGCCGTTCGCATGGATCGCCAGCAAGCCAATGCCGAGAAGATTTGCGACTTCCTCGTCAAGCGCGGCTTCAAGGTTCATTACCCTGGTCTGCAATCTCATCCACAGTACGAGCTGCACAAGAGCATGTCGCGCGGTGCTGGCGCAGTGCTGAGCTTTGAGACTGGTGACATTGCAATCAGCGAGAAGATTGTTGAGTCAGCCAAGTTGTGGGGAATTAGCGTGTCGTTTGGATGTGTCAACTCGCTGATCAGCATGCCATGTCGCATGTCTCACGCCAGCATTCCAGCAGCCGTGCGTGCTGCTCGCGCACTGCCTGAGGATTTGATTCGATTGTGTATAGGCATTGAGGATGTCGATGATTTGATTGAGGATCTCGATCAAGCCCTGGCTCGTGCTGGTCTTGTTGCTCAAGCTTAAAGAAACACCTCCCTCCATCCTCCATTCGCAACTTCATCTTGCTTGCTTCCACTTTTTCTGTTTAGAACTCTTTTTATTATCAATAACTTTAAGCCAAAGGACTTTTTCATTTTAAAACAAAAAGAACAATAATAATTATAATTATATATAATAAGCAGATATTGCAAAAAAGGAAAACGAAACAAAGTGAAACAAAAAGGTAGTAAAAGTTATAAAAGTAATAAGAATCACGGATGATTAACGAGTGCGGCCAATGCTGCCATGAACCTCAAAGTTGACGGTTGGCAGCTCAACAAATCCAGCCTCGTTGCTAGCAGCATCGTCACTGAATCTGTTGGTCCAAGCAGCCAGCAGGTTAGTCTCGCGCTCTGCAGCGGCTGGCGGTGCAGATAGGAACTCAGAGGCTAACAGGTACGCCAAGTATGTGCCAACAAGCGATTGGATTCTCGGGCACACATCTTCGATCGAGGCGGTGGCTGGAGCATCCGCCAGAACCAGGGCACGAGTGTTACGGTCATCCAGGTCAGCGCTCTTGGTGGATGACGGCAAATCATCCAGCACAAAGTGCATCAATGGATACAGAGCATTGTCATCTGGAGACGAGGCCAGAGTAGCAGCCATAAGCTTGTTGCGCCAGATCATATACTCGGTCGGCTCCAGCGCATAGCCATAGCGAGATACATAGCGGAAGAGGTCGACGAAGCGGAATGGAACTGGATTGGAAACATGGAAGACGCGAGTAGGAACAGCCTTGCCAGCAGTGCTGATGGCCAGGTCAGAGGCTGGAAGGGATGCGGCGGATACAACAACGCGTGCTACGTAATCGACAGGGCAAATGTTGATGGTGTTGTGGATGATTGGAGCAGAGCGCAGTTGGATGCAGCCCTTGACGAGTCGCAGAATGAAATCGTCAGAGTTGGCCACGCCGGTTTGAGAGTCGCCGAGAATGTAGCCAGGACGGATGACGGATGCCAGCAGGCCGCGCTGCTGAGTAGCGTACATGATGAGCTGCTCGGCTACCCACTTGGTCTGACCATAGCCAGAGCGCAAGCCAGTGCGGCTGCCATTGAGATCATCGGCTTCCAGCACACCACGCTGCGGCTGATCCATGCGCACTGAACTTGCAGAAACGGTAGCATTTGAGTCAGATGTTGCATCAGCAGAGCCGATACGCTGCTCGGAAACCATGTCGCTCAGCTGGGTGTAGTGATCGGTGTCCAAAACAGATGTGCTCGAGACAAAGTGCAAGGTCTTGGAAGTCGAACGAGATGATGAATCGGCCGAGCCATCAGATGAAAGCTTGATACCAGCAGCCAGCTGGATAGCGGTGAGAGTACCAATGACATTGGCACCACGCAGCTTCTGGTACGGATAGACCCAGTGCACCAGTGCACCGTTGTGAACAATGACAGACACTTGGTCGGCTACAGAGTTCCACTGCTCGACATCCAGACCAAACCGAGGCGCAGCAAGATCACCACACAGCGGCTGGATGCGAGCCTGAACCTCGGCAGAAACGTCCAGGTTGTGGTTGTGCAGTGTAGTTAACAGACGCTCCAGACCAGAAGCAGGTGAAGAAGCACGAACCAGGCAGTAAATGGTGGCACGCGGATGGCGAGCCAGAAGCTGCGAAAGGATGAAAGCACCAAGGAAGCCAGTTGCACCAGTCAGCAAGATGGCAGAAGGCTCGGCAGTGTTGGAAGGCGGCAGTGCCAATGAACAGTCTGGAATCTCAGCCTTGAGCTTCTCCATATCCGCAGCGTAATCGAACGACCAATCTTCAGCGCCATCTTCAGCACCTCCAGATGTGGCAACAGCAGTAGCAGACTCAGTAGCAGCAGCAGTTCCACTTGACGGTTCAGCGCCTGGAGCAGAGATGGCAGCGACACCCAGCTCGTCAGCAACCCACTTGTCAATCTTCTTGGCCATACCAGCAATAGTGGGCTCTTGGAATGCAAGTGCCAATGGAATGTTCTCAACGCAAAGAGCCTCACGAACATGGAACACCATACGAGTGGCCAGAATGGAATGGCCGCCAAGATCAAAGAAGTTGGCATCGCGCGCAATCACAAGTGCATTGACACGAGTCACGTAGGCATCAGCATCCTCACTTGGCAGGCGTGGATTGAGCACCTCGGCCCAAACCTTGTGGATGGTGCGCTCTGTAGACGAGTATGTGGCAAGAACAGCCTCGGACGACGGGCCATCGGCACCGGCGGCAGCTTGAGAGGATGAAGCAGCGACAGCAGACATGGCAGCAGCGGCGGTATCTGGGAATGGCAGCGAAGCCTTGTCAACCTTGCCGTTAGGGGTGAGCGGCATGCGCACAAGCGGCACAAAGATGGACGGCACAGAATAGGCAGGCAGCTTGTGCTTCAAGTACGCACGAATGTCAGCAATCGCGCTGGCAAAGGCAGTCTCGCGTCCACGACCCATCCACTCGTCGGCATTAACAGGCTGGCCATCGGCAGTTTGGGCAGGTGGACCAAATACCACGTAGCAGACCAGTATCTTCTCTTCAAACTTGTCACGACGCACCAAAGTGACACTGGCACGAACAGTTGGATGCTGCGACATGTGGTTGTCAATCTCGCCAAGCTCAATGCGGAACCCACGAATCTTGACCTGATCATCGATGCGGCCAGTGCACTCAACAGTACCGTCAGGCTGGAAACGGCCCAAATCACCGGTGCGATACATGCGATCACGCGGACCCTTGAACCACTGGCGCCACTGCTGGTTAGTATCAGCAGCATGGGAATCACTGCGACCACCCAAGTCAGTCCAATTGGGATCAGTGCCATCAGCCGAAGTCGACCACGTGTTGGTGAACCAATTCTGCACAAACTTAGCGCGGGTTGCATCATCCAATCCCAGATAGCATTCGGCCAAACCACTACTGCGGATATAAATCTCACCAATCTCACCAACTGCACACATTTGGCGCTTGCTTGTATCTGTAGAGTTTGGCGATTCGCGGCGAACGACGAGCAGCTGCACATTGTTCATGCCTTGGCCAGCTGACATTACATCCTTCTTGGTGGCCAGATATGTTGGATCTTCAGCGCGCGATGGAATGAGAAGATACGAGACTGCACGCTGACTCTCGGTGGAGCCAAACATGTTAACAATGCGCACATTTGGAGCCAAGGCTTGGAGGCGCAGACAGTCACGCTTGGTGAGCAAGTCGCCAACAAAGAACGAATGGCGCAGTGATGGAATGGCAGCGGAGCCAGTAGAATCACTAGATACTGTTGCTGCTGCTGCTCCGGCGGTGGCAGAGCCAGAGCCAGTAGAGATGGTAGAATGCTGGGACAGAAGCTGACCCATAGCGGGAGTCAAGTGCGTGATGGAGATGCCATGCTCGCTCATCCACTGAGCCAGACGGCCAGGACGGCCAATATCATCCGCAGTTGGCACATGCAGCTCTGCACCCAAGAAGAGCGGTGTAAAAATGTCACGCTGGATTGGATCATGGGCAATTCCGGACAACATTGTGAATCGATCGTTGCCAGACATGTTGAAGACTTCAGACATCCACACGTAGAAGTGAGTCAGTGAGAAGTGGCGACCACGAACACCCTTGGGAATACTGGTCGATCCACTGGTGAAGGAAAGCGTCGCAACGCTATCTGGACCAACTGGCATCACATCAAACGCAGCCTCATCGGTATTGCTGATCTTAGCAGGATGAGTGACAATCGACTCCTTGGCTAAGGCAAGAGTATCTGCGCCATTGGAGTCAACAGCCGACAGATTGCCATTGTTGTCAATAGCCAATGCAGGCACCCAGCAGACAATGTCAATGTTCTCGGCAGTGTAGTCACGCACCTCCTCAGAGATCTCACCGGCACCCTTGAGCACAATAACAGCATTCGGACGTGCAACGCTCATGTAGATGCACTGGCGCTGTGGTGGATACGCTGGATCAATGACAGAAAAGGTGGCACCCGCCATCAGCACACCCATGATAGCCACCGCAAGATCAGACGAGCGATGCGCGTAAATGACAACAACATCGCCGCGCTTGATACCATTCAGACGAAGGTGGCGGCTAACCAGACGAGCAGCATTGGCAACCTGGGAGTACGTGAACGAACGCTCGACATTACCAACAATAGCACCGGATTCAGTCAGCTCGGTAACAGACTCCACGATGCAGCGCTTGTCGGGATGAGTGGCGGCATTGCGAGCAAAGATTTCGGTGATAGAGCCCTTCCAGTCCTCCCAGCCCAAGTTGGTGGTTGGATCTGGAATCACAGCACGACAGCGCTCGGTGACAATAGAGATGCCATCAACAGTGAGGTCAGCGAGAGCCTTGGCGGCAGCGGCTTGTTCCAGAATGGTTGAGAGCTGATCAACAATGTGAAGGATGCGCACGGGCGAAAACAGAGTCTGGTTGTACAGCAGGCGCAGAGTGACATGCGGTGGCTGCATACGGTGACGAAGAGACGAGCCATTGACAGCAGTGGCAGTGGCAGTGGCAGAAGAAGAAGAAGAAGCCGCCATACCATTGCCATTACCGTGTCCATTGGCTGTTGGAGCAGAGCCGGCATGTTGAGTGATCAGCAGCGTCAGATCAGTTGCATTGGAGAGCGTGAGACGCAGCGTCTGGTCATTGGTGTCGGTCTGATTGAAGACACGCACACGGAACAGCGATGACACCTCGGCAGCTAGCTGCGACGACAGTGACGACTGGCCAGTGCTTGAGCCTTCGGGGTTACGGGTGAGAGCGGCAGCGAGTTCAGCAAACGGAATCTGGTCAGAAATGGCAGTGTAATCAGCCAAGTGCACAGCCTGTACAACGTCCAAAAACGACATTGCGCCATTGACACCAAGCCGCAAGATGGTTGGATTGCCAGTGTCAGACGAGCTGCCGACAACGACATCTTCTTCGGCAGTGAGCTTGTACAGCAAAACGGTGAGCGCAGCCACAATCACGGTGAAGGCAGTGGGCGGGTCGTCAACCTCAACAGCGTTGTCTCCAGCAGGTGATGCCGAGAGCTCGAAGGGATATGACGCTTGAAGGAGGAGAGCCAGGCGGTGTAGAGCACGGTCAGCGGCCGGTGACAGCGAGGCAACGTGTTCAGCCTCGACAACCTTGTGTGGGAACTGGCGTGGATAGTCTGTGGGCAGCTGGAGCTCGGAGGCGTTGCGAAGGCGAGCAACCCAGCGGTCGCGAAGAGCAGCTTGCTCGGTAGTAGTGATAGTTGTAGCTGTAGTTGTAGTTGTAGTGAGCATTGTGAGTTCTCTTTTACTTTTGTGAGTGTGAGTGTGTGTGTGTGTGTGTATGGAGCAGATGAGGAATGAGGCTAAAGTATGAAGTGAAGTGAAGTGAGGTGAAGTGGGTTGAGACGAAGCTGATCAAGAGTTGCAGAAGCGAGGCGAGCTCTTTATAGTCGTGGTGACGGAGAGAAGGTTAGTCAGTTGGTGAAAAAAAAAACATGTATCATGAGGAAGAGAACGGATGCAGCTGATAAAAAAAACGGCGATAAAAAAAGTACAAACGTGACAAAGCCGATAAGATCATGAGTGCTGATTGGCCGATAAATTTATTGGACGATAAGAAACGGAAGAAAAAGATCAGAGTCACTCATTTCAAAAAAAAAAAAAAGTTGTTTCTTCTTGAAATATTTGTTCAGTCGTTTGAAGGAGGTAAAAGGTGCGCTGTTTGTAACAATTAGAGAGTGTCGTATGCAGGTGGTGGTAGAGCAGAGCCTTCCGCGTCTGCCGGAGGATTTGGTGTCCAATCACCTCTCTCGTAGGCTGGCGGTGCATCAAAATTATTGATTGCACCAGCAGCAGCAGTTGTGGTAGTAGTGACTGTCGCGGTGATCGTGTCTCCATGTGCTGTGATCATTGGCTGAACCTCGTCTCGCATTATTGATGAAAAGCGCACAGGCGCTTCAACCTCGATATTATCTACACCGCTCATAAACACCTTGAATTCTACCGAATGGCTGATGCTGAAGTGTGGCGGGAACTTGCATGTGTCCGCCATACCAATAAGTGGTCGCTCGATTCTCCCCGTCACATTGTGTTCGTGGCCCTTGTAACTGAACTCGCTGCTGCCTGTCTTGGTGACATAGCGAACATATGCCAGGCGCTCACTCCTGTTGTCATCATATACAGCAGTGTGCTCCTTCAACGCTAGGGACACATGGGTAACGTGGATGTGCTTTAAATGTGGCGGCATAGCCAAAGCCACGGTCACAGTCACTTGCTCACCGCGATAGACACAGCCACCGGGTGCCACCGTGCATCTCCAACTTATGCCTTGCTCTGCGTGATTTGGTGGCGATGTCAGCCCCATCATATCATTACGATACACTGGTGCTGCCATGATTGCAGCTAGCAAAGCACCTTGGTTCGCTAACGGAAGATCGATAACAATACGTTTGACATCATCTGCAAAAGTTCCTGGACGTGTTACACTTGCATCCAGCGAGTACGACACATCGGCGTTATCGGTCTTTATTGATGATAACAGGGTGTTTGGCAGATTGAAACTGAATGGGAATCGGTCGCTTGTCATCTCAACAAACTCGCCAACTGTCGATTCCCAAAGCACCAATTTCCTGTTCAATAGCATTTTGCGTTTAAATCGCTTTTCTGTGATAAAGCCATCGCCTATAGGAACCTCCTCGGCCCATTGCAATCTGTATTGCCCACGAAGTACAATCTCGATTCGCTTTAGCTTGATTGGAGCACTATCCGGATAGTTCAAGACCACTTCGCCAGCGACTTTGGTTGGCGTGACGCCCAGCTTGCCAGCAATGAAGTCAGAAGGAGATGGATACTTTGTGCTGGCAGCACCAGGCGGAACAAGCGAGAGCCTTTCGGCAGCTAAAACTGACGAAGTTGTGGATTTCTTGAAGAAGAACATTCTTGAGGAGTTCTGTTTGCAGATGAAGAGTAGATCTCTGAAAGAAGGAACACTGGCTAGTCTGTTCAGTCTGAGTCAAGTCCTGAATAGCACTTGATGGTGGCTTCGCAAGGATTCGGGTCACCTTCGATTTCAAAGTTATCAGTTTGGTTCCCCATGTTTCCTTATTTTGGATTGTTTGATTACTCTTTCTAACTGCCCAATAATGGAACGTCAAGTCAAGCAGCTATTTCTAGATTATGACAATGCCACTCAATCTACTTGAGCTCCTGCCCATGTCTTTTTATTTTGTCCTTTCAGTGTTCGTAGGACAGTTCCCCTTCGCTGACGAGGCGCGTGGATGCCTCGATCGTGTTCCTCAGTATTTTGATTTCGCGTCAAGCCAGAAGAGAACAACTGCCATCCTGCCACGTTTACTGTTTCTTCGCCAGAAAGTTACACGACGCCAACAATCGGCATCAGCCTGCATTAGTCAGTCCGCAGCATTTTGGCATCTTGGCAACTTGCACTTCTAGGACAGAATTCCATCATGCAACAAGCGCATAGATATAAAGAGGCAGGCTGGTTGGCACTGTCATCTGCCTTCGCAGTTGGTGCAGTCAAACTCCGACTAGCAACAGCCAACAACAACAACAACAACAACAACAACAACGCGAACACACAAACGCACACGCACACACACGCACACACACACACACACACACACACACACACACACACACGCCACGACAGAAAGCAAACAAAGGTTTCGAGATGAAGGTCAAGTCTCCAACAGCATCTGCAACCACCACAGCCACCAGCACCGACGGCACTGTCCTCGCCATTCCTCTAACAGCCGCGCCGGTTGAAGCTGTCACTGTCTACGGCCGCAATGCTCTCATCCGCCGAGTCATCCACCTCGAGTCGCTCGGCAGCACTCCGGCTGGGACCACGCTGCTCCGTCTGCGCGGAGTGTCTGGCCAGCTGATCACCGACAGCCTGCGTGTGTCTGCTGCATCGCCTGGTCTGACCATTCTGGATGTGAATGCTCGCAGCTTCTATGCAACCGGCCGCGAGCTCGACTATCTGTACAACCTGGCTCTCGATGGCACATCCAATGTCGATGGCAACGACGATGACTCTGACTCTGACTTCGATGCTGACGAGGCTGTCGATCCAAAGACACTGCCGCTGCGCAAGCAGGTCGCGATTACCGAGAAGCATGTCGGCAAGCTGAAGGCACAAGTGGACCGCATGGGCGAAGAACGCAGCCTGTTCAAAGCATTCATGAACAAGGCGTGCCATGCCGATGCCAGCGGCGGCAGTCTGGCTGGAGCCGTCGGGTCGTTCACAGCTGGCTCCGGCGTCTCATCCGAGCGTGCAATCTCGTCGATCCAGGACATGCTGGGCACATATCGCAGCAAGGCGGCGCAGTATGATGATGAATACGAGGCACTGCGCAGCAAGTGGTCCAAGGCGGAGAAGCGCCTGGAGCGTCTGAAGGAGCGCAAGAGGCAGCAGGACGAGCTGGACCGCCTCGCCAAACAGGCATTCGGCCCGCTTCCATCAGGCGAGTCTAGCGGCGGACCTCAATCCAGAGCTGGACATGTGCTGCACGGCACCAAGGCACACGACAGAGTGCAGATGACCGAAATCACCATCAAGGTGGATGCGGCCGAGGCTGAGCAGCAGCAGCAGCAGGCAGCGAGCCAGAGTGCAGACATTGTTGTCGAGTATCTCGTCAGCAGCGCCGGCTGGAAACCTGTTTACGACCTGCGCGCAGTCACTCACGCCAAGGACGACAGCGAGACGCACATTGAGCTCGCCTACTTTGCCGAGATTCGCCAGAACACTCACGAGCCATGGAACGGCGCGCACATTGAGCTTTCGAC
>MU602800.1:0-12127 GCA_025201865.1 Ramicandelaber brevisporus | reverse complement strand
CGCACTCGCAAGCGCAGTGTCCAGCAGTTCTCGCTCCAGAGTGCGCATCGCCACTCGGTCAATGTTGTTCTGCACTACAACATCCCGTGGACCACCGACGACCGCGTCGCTGTTGGAAACGTCCGCGTTGCCCAGTACAGCAGCGACACCGGTCTGCGCGGGCCACTGCAGGCTGTCAAGTTCCCGTTCATGCTGCTGGCTGGCGACGGCGGCATCAAGAGCCCGAGCGATATCTCGCAAGCATCGGTTACGGAGCTGCATGAGCCGCGCAAGGCCAGGGACTCCAAGAATGCGATTCGCTGGGTGCTTCCGCTGGATGCCGGACAGACTCTCAAGTGGAGCATCTCATTTGAAGTCGAGCATCCAACCTCGCAGAACCTGCAAGGTCTCTAAGATTCATTCCTTTTCTATAATTTTCTTTTTCAAAGCCCATTTTTTTTATTAGACGCGTGTTTAATGCGTAACGAGCTGAGACGAGTAATTGAAAGTTGAACGGTAAACAAAGCATTTAAAAGTGAGGGGTTTCAACTTGGCCAAGTTTAGAAACTGTCAATGTTCAAGGTTACTCCATTCCTAAAGGAGTGATTTATAGCTCTTGAAAAGGGAGACTGATTGGTTGATGCCAATAAAGGAGACTAATTGGCTTTCTCTCAGATTATGCTCCGTCTTGAGGTTTAACTTCCTTGGACTTCTTAATCACTCTCTTATTTCAAACCAATTTGCGTAAACATGAAGATTACGCCGCTGTTGTATGGATGCTTGGCTGCTGTTGCTGCTGCTGCTGCAATGGTAGTTTTAGCCACAGTGCCGTTCCGCGATGAGCATGGCAGAGTCATCAATCTTCGTGGGTTCAACACGGCGTCTAGTTCCAAGCACTCTCCGGATGGGATGCCGTGGATCACTTGCAAGGATGTCGTACGAGAGGCACGCGAGTTGGGCTTCAATTTCGTGCGCTATCTGATCCACTGGTCGCACATTGAGCCTCAGAAAGGTGTCTACAATGAAACATACCTGGACATGGTATCGGAGCGTGTTGGTTGGTACCGAGACAATGGATTTCATATAATGCTCGACATTCACAACGATATCTGGGGTCCAGTATTCGGTGGCAATGGTGCACCAGAGTGGGCAACATTCACTGACGGACTTCCTTGGGGGTTTGTTGATCCATGGCCAATATCCAATCTCCAGCCTGGTATCTCCCATGCATGGGATACGTTTTGGGACACACACAGTTACCGTGGTGTGACGTTACAAGCCAAATATGCGCAAATGGTCGCTTATGTTGCAACCAGATTCAAGAGCAAGATCTACGGAATTGGAATCATGAACGAACCATTTGCCGGGTCAACGCCATGGCGCATTTTTGAGAAAACGACTCTCACGTCATTCTACCAACATGTCATTGATGTTGTTCGCACTGTAGACGAGGACATTTTACTGTTTTATGAGCCATTGGCTTTCACTGTCAACCAAGGCATTGCGTCGTGCCTTGGGAACATTGACCGTCCCAACACTGTATATGCACCGCATCTATATCCAGTAATTATGCAAATGGATGGCTTATCTTATACTGGAGTTACCCGTCCGATTGTACAAATGATGTTGGAAAATTGGAAACGGGAGCGATCCAAAGAAGCATCCAGCCTACCATTGTTGCTTGGGGAGTTTGGTGTCATTTGGGAAAGAACTGGCAATCTTGAGTACACAGACGATGTGCTTGACATGATGGATTCTATGGGTGGTGGCTGGGCATACTGGTCGAACGACTATGCAGACAACGACTGGAAGATGATGCGTTTTAGAAAGCGCTCGGTTGCTGGGCCAGGGGAAACACCTGGACTATGGAGTCCGTATTATAAAGACGGAACTTACAATCCACTTGCACTACGCTTGGCTCGTCCATATGCTCGTGCGGTTGCTGGCACCAATGTAACATGGTGGTACGACAAGACAAAACACGCAATGAATCTAAAGTTCACACTGGATGCATCCATAAAGGCGCCAACGGAAATCTTTGTTCCAGCCGACAAGTTCCCGAACGGTTATTTGATCCAAGGTGCAGATGTCTTCCAGCAGACGTATGATCCTTCCACACACATTCTCTTGCTCACCGGTGGTGTTCATGGAGCAACTTATCAAATCCGCCTGTATCCGAAACTTTAATCCACTCAAATTCAATAAAAAAAATAACTTCGGAGATGAGCTCGATCGTCGAGAGATTGACACTTGCTGAGGCTGTGTACTTTGCTTCGCTGGCAAAGCCAGGCTCGTCATCGTCGGCAGACTACGTGTCTGCCCCAAAGGGTGGCAATGTCAGCGATGCATTGCGAGGCTGTGTTTTGCTCGAACTGGCGTTTGCTGGAAGAGTTGAGGCATTCTCAGACAATATTGACGCTCACCACATTCAAGTTCCTTCAGAGAGCAGACTACTGCAGGTTGTTGAAGAAGATGGTAGCGTTCAGCACGAAGATGATGGGCATGGTGACGAGACGTTGCCGATTAGAGATGCAATGGATCGAGTGGTTGCGACAATTGCTGGCTGGAGTGCTACCAAACGCCACGAGAACGATGATGAGAATGATGTTTCACTGTCTTCAAAGCGAGATGATGATAATGATGATGATGAGCGTGACCCGTATTCGATTGAAGAGGGTGATGTCAGTGCTGATCATGGTTCCAGTGAGCCCGTAGCCGTCACTGCATCCACTCTGCTCTCGATTGGTGAGTGGCATCAAATCCTGTCTGGCCACTCTTGGGAGCCATCCAAAGCCGAGCTCATTTCCAAGCATTTGCGTAAAGATGTGACTGAGAGCTTGGCCCGCCGTCAGCTGTGCGCTCCGTCTGTATTGAGCTATTCGCTTTGGATCTTCCCGAAGCTGAGCCATTCGTGGATTAAGGCAGAGGTTCAGCGCGAGATGTTCGATGTGCTGCTTGCCACCATTAATCCAGACAAGTACGCTATTGGTGTATTGAGCAGCGAGCGAGATGTTGACACCAAAGTGTATCTGAGACGGATGAGCCTGGTTGGCGCCGTCATTTCTGCCGGCGTACTGTCGAATGTCACCGCACATTTACCTGCCAAGATCAGCGGCGATATTCCGGCTGAGGCAGAGACTGTTACTCGCAGATTTGCAAGATGGCCATTCACGGGCAAGCATCCAATGACCGACAAATGCAGACAGCTGGACAGCAGAATGACGAAGGTTGTTTCTGGCATCATGGCAGTGTTTGTTGGTGCTGGTTCTGGAGATGTCCTGTTCCGCAGTCTTTAATACTTGACTAATTCCTAACTAATTCCTAATTAATTACTAAAGTTGTTATATTATTGTTTTTATTTTTAAACCAATTATAATCGTTAATGAAAAAGAAAAGGTGTGGTATCTATACAAATGATCTGAATGAATGTGTGTAAGTGATGGAGGGCAGGCAGGAGGAAAGGGAGAAGGGATGAAGGGATGAATTAGAGAATGAGTAAACTAAACTAAGCTTTATGTAAAAGGAAAGGACATAAACTGCATAAACTGCATACACTGCATAAATCAGTAATGACATAACGTTATACCATAAAGCTCATTCCACATCCACATGCTTCCTTCACGTTTGGGTTGGTGAACACAAAGTGAGAGGACAGCTTATCCTCGACATAGTCCATTTCCGATCCCAAAACGCTGAGCAATGCCTTCGAGTCGATGATTACCCGAATACCGTCCTGAACAACCTCCTCATCCATCATGGACTTCTTCTCAGCAAAAGACAAGGTGTACTGCAAGCCAGAGCAGCCCTTAGTCTTTACGCCAATCTTGAGGCATGGCGGCTGTGTCGCGGAAGCTGGTTGCTGCTGTTGCTGCTGTTGCTGCTGGTGTGGAATGGATGTTGCCTGGGTTGCATAGAGGGATCGTAGTCTGTTGAGTGCACTTGGAGTCTGTATATTGAAAGCATCAAGTCAATCCGCGATTGTTGTAGTTGTAGTTGTAGTAATAGTTGTTGTTGTTGTAGTTGTAGTTGTTGGAGTAGCAATGTCAGTATTTGATGTCTCCGATGGCGGATTCAACCGGCGGGGTTGTTTGTCGCAGTGGCAGAAACTACATCTAACCGGCAAGAAGAAAAAAGAAAAAGTAGCTGTCGATGGAGATGAACGTACCAAAGTGAGTGCAGCTTTACGAGCCTTGAGTGGCATTGTGCGGCCAGTGGCCATCCGGACGGTTGCAGTGAGCGACATCTTTCGTTGTAAGTCTGAGAGCGTGAACGTGTGTGGTGGCTGTGATGGTTGTAGTCTACGATAGTTCGATTTTTTTTGTTGTTGGAAATTCGTGGTGGGCAAAAAGGTTCGGACCGGAGTATCAGCGTGTGACACTTTCTTTTCTTTTCTTTCGCTTTGAGTGAGCTTCCGATTCCGACGCCTTTTGAAATGGAGAGGTGCAAGGTTGGTTAAAATGGTGGCTGTGTTTGAGAGAAAAGGGAGAACAAAAATATCGAGCTTAGATTCAGCAAACGAAATCACTATAACAATCTATATAAAAAAGACAACAACAACAAGGATAAGCAGCAGCAGCAGCAGCAGATCGAGTAAAGAAAGAGAAAGACAAAAATGACCAGTGCAGAGGCAGCAGTGAATAAGAAGAACGCAGTCAACAGCAGCAGCAGCCAGTACGACGAGGACGACGATGGCGCTGTTGTTCTTAACCCAGCTGATCTCCCGGCAGCTCCTATCTCAGACGCCATGGACACTGAAGAGCCAGTCGATGGCGAAGACAGCGAGACGGCAGACGGCCTGGAGAAGCCATCGTTTGAGGCACTTTCGGCATCCGACTTGACCAGCTCCAAATCACACTACCGCAAGGTACAAATCCCACCGCATCGCTTTTCGCCACTCAAAAATGTATGGATGAAGATCTACACTCCAGTTGTTGAGCATTTGAAGCTGCAAGTTCGCATGAACGTGCGCACAAAGACGGTCGAGCTGCGTACATCTCCAGAAACCACAGATATTGCAGCCATTCAGAAGGCCTCCGATTTTATTCGAGCATTCACTCTGGGCTTTGACGTGGACGATGCAATTGCACTGTTGAGATTGGACGACTTGTTCATTGATTCGTTTGAAATTAAGGACGTGAAGACACTTCGTGGAGACAATCTGAGCAGAGCCATTGGTAGAATTGCAGGCAAAGATGGCAAGACTAAGTTTGCAATTGAAAACACCACCAAGAGCAGAATTGTGCTGGCTGACACTAGAATACATATCATGGGAAGCTATCAGAACATTAAAATTGCCAGAGACGCTGTGGTTGCTCTTATCATGGGCTCTCCACCAGGCAAAGTCTATTCAAACCTGCGCAACATTGCTCAACGAATGAAGGAGCGTATTTAAAAAAACAAACAAACAAAGAATCTTTAATACTTTTGTTTTGCTCTCTATTCCGTATTTTCTTCTCTTTTCTATTAAAAACTTTACGCTTAATAATAAACTTAAGTTTTAAACAATAAACTTAACAAGGAGGAAGGCGAGTTAACAAACTTAATAAAAATGAAAAGTGTGAAATGAAAAATGAAAGTAAAAAAGAGTAATGCTTGAAAAAAAATGAAAAGGTAGGAAAAAGAAGAAAAAGAGGTAGTAATTCTTTGGTGTAAAAAAATGAATAGTGAAAGTTGATAAATTAAAGGTATCAATAATCGATAGCAATAATAATTAACAGGTAGCATTTACCTGTTGGTGGCAGAAGAAGTAGTACCAATAATGCCCCTTGACGACGCAATTAGTGTGACATGGCTAGAAGACGACGAAGCACCAGTGGATAAGCTATCGTAATCAATTAAGGCTTGGATACAGCCCCATTCAACAATCTTGCTTTCCAACCAAACTAAATCAAATGGCTTTGTCAAGAAGTCGTCACAGCCGGCTTCAAATGCCTTCTCTTTATCGCTCTTCAATGCAGATGCAGTCAACGCCACAATAATCACTCGGTTCTTGATCCACCCACCACTCTCGCCTGCATCGCCAGTTGTTATAGTGGTAGAACCAACAGTGGCAGTGTCAGTAGTAGTGTTGACAGACTCGCCAAGTTGGCCTGCTGAAGAACTGACACCAAGGCCAGAGCCGACCAATGGAGTAGCTGTATTGGTTGATGAGCCTGATCCAGCCGAGCTCACATTAGTGCTTGTTGATGTGATTGGAGCAACAGATGGAGCCGGGCCGCCAATTCCACGCATCTGCTCAATCCGTCTGATTTCACGAGTGGCGTCAAATCCACTAATTCCAGGCAACTGAATATCCATCAAAATGATATGGAAAGTACCTTTACGCCAAATGTCAATAGCCTGCTCACCACTGTACGCAGATGCATACTTAATCTTCTTTCGTTTCATAAATTTGACCAAAAGAGAATGATTAACCGGATTATCTTCCACAATCAGTACTCGGAACTGTGATTTGATTTCAAGCGGCTGTAGTCCGCGTGTTGGAATACTTGGTCGAGTCATGTTGGATGCCGAAGCTGTAGAATGCGGCAAGTCAGGATCAATAACTGTGGCAGGTGCTGTTGCGACTGATGGCGTGGCGGATGCTGGATTGATATTCAATGAGTCTGCTGAGCGCATTGTTGATGGTGGATAGGGAGCTGGAATGGAAGGGACACGAGCCATGGTTTGTGGGACTGCATCGGAAACAGCCAGGGCACCGGCTACATGATCTGCCACACTGCCAGGAGTCGCTGGTATTGCACCGCGCGGTGTGACTGGAGTCAGCTGTGCAAACTGAACCGAACGGTCAGAGCCTATTGAGCTTGCAGATGTGCGCTTGGTTGGCCGTTTCATGGAGTGTGCGCGTGCCGGGCTGCCTGCGATGGAGCCGGGTCTAAGAGAGCCGTCGGCAGATGAAAGATGGCCCGAGCCTGCACTACTTGCTGCGCTGTTTGGGACACCGCCTACAATCTCAGGAAAGTACGATGCAGAGACAGTTGAGGCTGATGTTCGATCACGAGTAGATGCACTGTATGGCCGCAGCGAAGTAGCCAATGGATGATGCCGCTGATCAGTCCGCAGCTGAAGTGCAGCATCAATGTTGGTGTGAATGCGACGCGGGAATGTAGTGATGGCGACAGGACCAGGTGCGATTCCACTGTTTGAGCCTGCTTCAGATTGAATAATTGATGATGACGGAGGCGTAGATACTGCAACAGTCACAGGTGTGCGCATACTGCCACCACCGCTGCCCATTGCCAGAGTTGAGTTGATTGTTCCGGTGGAAGTTGAGGTTGAGGTTGAAGGCAGCGATGAGACTGAGGAGCCTTGGCCACAGTTCATTCTTAATCTGCCATGTACAACTGCTGGAAGACCTCTGCGCAACTGAGGTGTGATACCAGCAGATCCAATATGCGATTTGACTGCAGCGGGCTCACGGGTAATGACTAAATTACGGGAGAGACGCTCAAATGTAGACTGCACTGTACCAATTCCACCACTGCCAGAACTTGCAGGTGAATCTATTGTGGGCATATCCGTGTCATATTCAGACCCGCCACCACCGCCACCAGCACTACCACCGCCAGAGAATGGAGTGGCAACTGTTGAGATACTCGAGGAAATTGGTGGATCCGATGCACTAGCACGACGAGGATCTTCACGCCATCTCATTGATCCATTCAGCGTTGCTATCGACGCCAAAGTGGCTGAAATAGTAGATGGTGGGGGTGGTGCACCGCTGAGATGTCTATTGGCTGATGGATGTGCAGCCATGATGGGCTCGCCAAGTGCCACAGTCCCGATCGGCTTTGATCGACCAGGACTGGAGCCAACCTGGGCCAATCGCATTGCAATGGCTGCTGGCACTTGGTCTTTTGTCAATACAGTGGAGGGAGCCTGTACATCAGCAATGATGGCAGCATGGACTTCTTGAGCACAACTAACAATTTCAGATAGCAAAGCACGAGCACCAACGGGACTGTCGACAATCTTTACAAATGGAGGAGGATTACGTATATCAGATTCATGGAAGAACCTGCCAAGTCTAGTAAACAGATGCTGCTGCTGGGTTGGAGTGCTAATAAACACAATGCCAGATCTAACGCTTTTAACTCTATTTGATGTGCCCAAGTGAAGAGTACTGCATAAATGCTGGTAATGAGTCATGAATGCTTCAACGCTTTCAACAATTACACAGATGGCTGCAAGTGGCGGCGGCGGCGTTGGCTGCTGCGATGATTGCTGGTATGTTAATGACTTCGGACTATTCTCAAATTGTACATCAGACGACCGAGAGGATGAGTGCCATCCAAGAGCAGCTACAGTAGATGTACCAGGACTCACTACCAGATCAGTTGCGGCAGCGAGTTGAGGAGATGGTGCTTGGGCTATCATAACACTAGTCAGAGGATCGGTTATACAGGCGAGAGTGTTTCCAACAAAGGCCATTAATCTAGCTGGACATCCCCACGATTCAAACCAGTTCAAGAAGTTGGCTCTGCGCTGTTCATGTTGACAGTATAATCCCATTCTGACGTTACCGAGAGTTGATGCAATTTCGCTGGCTGTGGCAATAGATGGAGCGAGTTTTGACCTGCGACGCATTGCGTTCAAACCAAACGAGACTGTGACCACCTGCTCTGCATCGCCTTCTGGCTCCGCTGCAAAGTTAAATTGGCCATTCATTTCTTTAATCAAATCATTGGTCAAGTTCATATCTGGGAACAGGTTAATCAGGTCATCGTTGGCTGCACCCAGTGGACCAAGCGATGGTGGCA
The DNA here is from genome assembly GCA_025201865.1 of Ramicandelaber brevisporus. Lineage (NCBI taxonomy): Eukaryota > Fungi > Kickxellomycota > Ramicandelaberales > Ramicandelaberaceae > Ramicandelaber > Ramicandelaber brevisporus. The sequence continues at coordinate 3,389 of MU602800.1, read as the reverse complement.
TACTTGCACCTGTTCCATTATCACTGGCTGCTGACGAGGAGATTCGTATTTGTGATGAGTCTGAAGGTGCATGTCCAAGAGAACCGCTTCTACCAGATGGCTCAGAGTGAGAATGAGTGTTAGTGTTGCCATTTGAACTGATAGTTGGATCAATAATCTGCACAAACTTAAATACACAGTGACGAACTCGATCAACCTCATCGTCTGCAATGCATATCCCACTACTTGTACCTGTATCTTCTCCAGCTGAACTGCCACCATCCTCACTCGCACTCTCGTTCATGTCACTCAGCAGTCCATGCAGCGAGTCTGCTCCACTCATATTGTCAGTACTTCCACCAGTCGTCCACTGCAGTGCGCCAGCCGATGTGCTCGATACCAACAGTGGAGGCTCATTCTCAATCTCGACCGTCATTTCGATCAGACTTGGCTTTGAGACGAGCTGCACGAGCATCTTTGCAATACTGAGTAGAACGTGGCGAAGGCGGCCTCTGTTGGTTAAAATGTGCCATGGCTCGCATGCAAGAAGTGATCCAGGCTCACTGTGAGGCAAAATGACACGCACTGCAGCCTCATTGGAGATACTCGTGATAGTGTCGGCCACGTCTTGAACCATAATATCAACATCAAGCCAATTCACATCGTGTAGAGGGGTCACTACAGTTGGAGCACTCTGTCGACTATGGTGGCTCAGCGCACCTCCAAACGTAGAAAGAGGTGGTGGCAGAGGAAGAGGCAGTGACAGCTGTCCATCCTTTGTGCCGCTTGTCGGCGCTGAACCTGAGCTTGATGCTGATGCTGCTGTTGCAAGTGCTGATGATACTGCTGCCTGTTGCTGAGATGCACCTAGTTGTAACTGTTTATGGCTTGTACCATTGATATCTGTATGGCTGTCTGTAAACAAACTGCGGTCGACAGATGTAATCTCACGTGATAAGTGTGTGATGTGAGCAAGCAGTGTCTTGAGAGCTGGCACTGCTGGCATCAATGGTGCAGAAATGGATGTAAAAGAACCCATTTGAGAGGTTGTGATACGAGACAGCATGGCTTGGGTCATTTCAGCAACTTCACTCAGCTCCAGTGCGAGCTGGCGGATGCGAGCTGCGTTACGCATACTGTGGTCTGGAGTTAGTGGTGCTGATGGAGACCGGCTCCGATGGTGGCTGGTGACGGCGGCGCCGGCGGTGGTGATGGTGATATTGTTTTTGCCGTTATTGCGCTTCTGCCGAGCGTGTTTCGAAGAAGGGGAGACTGCCGCAGATGCCGACGAGACTGGAAGAGCCAGTGTTTGTATTTGTGAGCTCGTAGCAGCTTGTGCGTTGTTTGCGGACTCGTCGGAAACTAGAATCGTGGGGTGAGTACGCGTACGAGTTAGAGGCTGTGGCGGTAGTAGTTGCTGGCGCTGCTGATTCTGTTGTTGATGCTCTTGGCGGCTATAATCGATTGCCCCGATTGATGAGCCGAGCTTCCTTAACGAAAGGATCGATTCCTGAGAGAGAGGAGCGGCTCTGGCCGAGCTCGCTTGAGAAGGTGCTTTGCTGCAAAATGTTGCCAGGTCGGAAAATGAGCGCTGATGCTCACAATCTGAATTCGCTCCATCATCGTTGTCGTTCGTTGTTGCTGTTGATGCCGTGGAAATTGGGGGCAATGGCGGTGACCACAGTCGATCGTCATCAGTGGGAAGCTCCTGCTGGTGTTGTTGAGTGCCCACTAGTGGCTGTGGGGAACGCTGTGGGACAGATGTCACAGCCGATGAAGAGGACATGGTCAAACCGCCGCCACCACCACCATCGCCGCCATCGCAATCGCCACCATCGCAATCGGCTGCTCCGGTGTCATTTTGGGGGCTGCGAATAGTAGAGAGTAGTGGCTGAGACTCATGGCTATCTGAGGTTCTAGCGTGCGACTGATTGATCGATGATGGCCCCAGTGTGGTCGCTTCGTGTCTTTGAACGCAATCGATCGTGTCCAATGTGTTGTCAATCATGGGAAGCATAAGCCAAACTCCAAGCGTCATCGACCACAGAAAATATGCTGCATATTCCACAACTTGGCACAAACAGCCGCGAGCAATGTTGTTGATGCTGTAGAAGTTGCAATGTCGGCACGTTTGCTGGCTGATGTCCTCGCTGGATAAGAGTATGTAGATGGATGTAGCGCTAATGGCCAATACAAATGGAACCCAGCTTGGGCCGTGTACAGGAACGTGTCTGAGACAAGCAGTGGCCGTGCCAAACATCGCACTCATAGTCATCCAGAACGACGTGGCCGAGTGAGCTGAAACAAGTCCCGACAGCATCGCAAACGTAGTCGCGCTCGCAATCCCAAGAACGCTGTGTGAGTCGCGCAGCCGTCTAAACACAGCTTCGTAAGTCATCGCTGCTGTTGTTGCTGTTGATGCGGCTGTTGCTACTACGACTGATGTTACTGTCGATGGGGATGGCAGAGTGAATGTATACAATCAATCTTTTTGTTTGAGAAGTGATGAGGGTAACGGTGGTAACCATACAACGAAGCAGATGACGAAGAAACGTTGCACTTGAATAGAGAGCTGGTGGCAGACAGGATGCAGGCTGAATGGAGCTGCTGTTTTGATGTTGTAAATAGCTGTAGAGAGGATTTTTCGCGGTGGCGAACTCTCACTGACGCTGGTGGCAAACGGCATTTTGCGAGAGAGCCAGCCATCCAGAAACACGAACACACTTCAAGAGAGACGTGCATCAAAAAATATTGGGATTAACAAAACCATCCTCACTTGACGATAACGACAACAGCAGCGGATTAGAATTGATCACAATGCTTGAAAGAGATTAAAAATGTTAAACGCTTGCAAAGTGTAAATAAACGGGGGAAAGATGTAGATACTTGAGATTGAATCGCATGAATACTGTACATTGAGAAAGGAGGCATTGTTACGAGTTCGCGCTAATGGCAAGAATACTGATGAGATAGACAAGCGACGCTGTGCCGATTAGAAACAGAAGCGACCACACGAACCGGTTGATCTTGAGCGGCTGTCGCTCTCTCGTGTATTTGCGGTACACGTACACATAGTTCAGAGTCGCAACTGCCAGAATAGTGAGCGAGATGGCATACCACACAATGCCGACAATGCTGGCCGCGTGCCAGTTCAAGCCCATCAAGCCCGCCTTCTTGGAGCCGCCAGCGGTGTCCTCCGATGCAGCGGACGATGCTGCTGCTGCTGCTGCTGCTACTGTTGCCGGTGGAGTGGACTTGAGTGCCTTCATTGCATCGCCAATCATCTTGACGCCGAGGCAGCCCAGCACAACGACAATCTTGAGCCACGACATGTACGAGCGCTCGTTGGAGAGATGGTCTCGGGCGGTGCTGCCGGTGTTTGCAACGACATTGTCGGTGGTGATGCGGGT